>QKWP01001773.1:63466-87586 GCA_003550325.1 Gigaspora rosea | reverse complement strand
TAGTATCCGCCTTCTCTGGTGCATACCGTAGGACCGATTTTCACTACCTCCTAACTCGGGTCTTGCCAAACGGGTTCTTGTGGGTTTTTTCTGGTTCCCTGGATTTGCGATGTAACACATACATCATTGCGCCCGCAGGCTCCCATTCAAGATGGTGGAACCAAGGTTACAGGTTTAGCGCCCAACCGCTCATAAGCCACAATCACTGAACGCAGATTTAACTTCAAAACGTCGCCAGTGGGATTCGAACTGTCAACCTGCCGCTTGGGGGTGACATCTTGACCACTTCTCTAAGGCGCCACACCCTGTTTTTTAAAATATAATAAAAACATAATAGATATATAATCATAATATTTTTAATTTTTTTATAGTTTCAGTAAAGTTTGTTTTGTTTAATTTAATCCCATTAATGTTATGAAATGCAAATGACAAAAGATTGTTTGCTCCCTCCTCCTTTTTTCCCTAGCACCTGCTACCTGTGCTGCCAGTTTTCTTTGAGATGCCTACGGCTACTATTAGGAGTGATTTGGCCAATCCTTGTCTTTTGCCCGTTCTCCATATGAGAACTTTTTTTTGTATGAATAGTTGTTTCTGTGTGCTGAGAAATTTGAGCCCTTGTGATTATTAAATCTATATGACCCTTCCAGTCGAGTTAATCTGTTTAAAATTTCCAAGAGTAAGTCTTTATTGTTAATATCGGTTTGTGATGTGGATACATTTCTTTCCGTACTTCTACTTTCTTTCTTACTTTCTACTTCTTTTATGAAGCGATTGAGTGCAATGCTAGATTTCTCTTCACGACTTTCTTCTACAGTAGAATCATCTGGTTCTTCATATATTCAACTAAGCTTTGAATTGAAATATTTAATTCTGGTTTTAAGTGCCTTTTGCTTGTCCTCCATATTTTCAAATTCCACTAGAGCTGATCTCCTTTGAAAGCCATTTCTGTTTTTAAAAATATGAACCATCTTGGCCTTAGTGTGTTTAAGCTGTCTTCACAAGATTACTTCATTTGTAGTACGTGGTAGGCCAGAAAGTTTTGCCGTTATTTTCCTTCTAGATTTTAGTACTTCCTTTCCATTCTCTCTAAGTGTCATATGAGTAAGCGATTCATTATTATATGGAATTGCCCAAGTGCTTTGAAGCTGTTCTTCTTTATTAGAAGACAAGCATACTATGAGTTCGAGTTTAGCATGACCAGCTCTGTTGACTGTGCAATATGAGTTTTCTATTCGGCCAAAGTTACTAACGAACTTAAACAGATTGTCTGTTCTACCCTTTGCAGGCATGTCCCAAAAGGTGAATTTGGTCTTTTTTAATTTCGTCTCCTCATCCATATTATAATTAGGATAAAAGACATCTGCTATACTTTTTTCTGCATTTTTTGGCATGTACGATACTTCTTTCCCTTTTTTCGACTTGACTATAGGCACGTTTGTTTGTCCTGATATACTTTTCCCTTTATCCTTTAGATTTAATCTATTTTCCGGAGCATGTATTGACCCATATATATCCTTCTTGTCTTTAGATAGATCTTTCTTTTCTTCTACGTCTGTAATACTGCTAAGTTGTTCTTCAATACCATAATCTAAGCAGCCTGTTTCTGAGAGCACCAGTAGTATTTTCTTTTTTTTACTAATTCCTTTTCTAGGGTTTCCTTTTTCAACTGGTTCTTTTTTTCTTCCTGTAAGCAAAGTTCCTTTTCTTTAAGTAGCGCTTCTTCATTTACTTGTTTTTGTTTCTTAATTTCTGCCTCTTGTAATTCTAAGATTCGCAGAATAGCTGATTCTACCGATGGGTGTGCAATGTTCATAAATTTAATGATGAACTCAACTCCTCTTGTTCTTTGTTGCCTGTTTCATATTTTAATGCTGGAATAGCCTTCAAAATCTTGTCTGTCGAGTTGTTTAAAAATTCTCTAACTGTATCTAATTGTGTAGTGATTATCTCCATCTGCATTAAGAACTTTCTAGAATCTATTTTTAGAATCCAATGTTGTGTCACGTGACTGGAGTGAACGTATTTGTTTATTTGATAATTTTGGTTGTTTGGACGTGATTTCTTTGTTTACCCGTTTGGTAATGTTTATTTGTTTTTGTTTACGTGTAATTTGATCAGAACAAAACAGATCTGCAATACAGGGTCTCGGTCATAGTGATTCTGGCCGATATGACAAAGTCGGCTAAACCAAAAATTTTTGGCTTAGCTGGTCGATTTTTTCAAAATCGGCTAATCGATTTTTATTTCCCCAAAAAATAGAAAATATAATTTACGTGTATTACGCACAAAAAGACATTTTTTATAGTGATCTTTATGCACTATAATCGAGAAAAAAAACCTGTTAAAGCGATGCTTGGTTAAACAATTCTCATACAATAGATAAATATAGTACTATAAGATGCATACCGTAATATTTAAATGCGTTTAGATGCACATGATACTATGTTGTAGAAAATAACTAAATTTGCACAAGTTAACCTGAGTCACATGGCTGAAGGCTATATAACACGGGTTAACCACGCAAATTTAGTTATTTATACAATCCCTATATTATTGTATGTGAACAACCTGTGCGTCACCTTTACCTCAATAAAAACAATAAAATAATTAAATCGGAATACTTTCATACTTTTATCAATATTAAAGTGTTCCGATTTAGTTATTTTTTAAACATGTGCCAATAAATGAGTGAAAAAAGTACAGGTTGTTACATAAGACCCATACAATAAGTAATGTTTATGAACATTTGATCGAATTCGCAAATCAAAATAACACTCAGGCCATTCATTATTGTAATATAGATTCTCTTATTCATGTTTTTATTATTGCAATTGTCATATGTGCGAACTTTTTTTCTATAAAAAATTTATTGTACGCACATATATACATGGCATTTTCATTCACCGCATGTGCAAATGCAACATTAATTAATGAGTTTTATAGTTAGTATTCACATGCTAATAGTCTAATTAGAAAATTAGCTAAGCCAGCTAAGCTGATCAAAATTTATCGGCTTAGTCTAGCCGATAAATTTTGATCGGCCAGAATCACTACTCGGCCAGTCCCCAATAGTGTTTGGACCCGGATATCCGGATACCCGTTTTATAGTATCTGTTTTATAAAAGCTGTATCTGGATAACTGTCAATTTTTAAATTGCGGATATCCAGATAAACCCCACGGATAACTGGATAACCTTCTGGATATCCAGATAATCATACGGATATCTGGATAAACCGGATAACCTATCTTATTGCACAGGTCTTATATAGCAACCCGTACTTTTTTCATTTACTTATTGGCACGGGATTGTTACGTCAGACACCGTGCAATAAGATAGTTATTATATGGGTATGTGAATAGCCCATTATACACACGGGTTCATATTTAAATCCCGTGCCTTCGGCACAGAATATAAAACTGTGTGTAACTGGGTTATTCACTACAACCCATACAATAACTATAACTATAAATTATTTGTTGTAATGCATAATCATTTCATTCATGTTAATTTGGTCCATAAATCAAGACTATAAATGCTTACCGTATTGTTGCGAAATAACACGCAGGGGCATAATTTCAAAATTTGGCCTAAATTAAGCCTAATTCGGGCCATTACTCTAAATAACACCCATGGGCGTTATTTCGCAACAATATAGTATATGCCATTATTGCGTTTGGTTTGTAAGTATGAACTCATTTATTAATTAGTATTATTTAAACGGATAGACAACCCAGTTCTTATTGGGATCCAATCTTTAACTGCGGGTATCCGTGGATACACGTGGATACCCGCAGATACCCGCAGATATCCGTTAGGTTATCCGTTTTGAAACTAGCGGATAAGGTTTCTTACCCGTGAGACATTTATAGCATCCAGATATACGGTTAATCGTACATATATCCGGATATGCGGTTGACGGGTCCAAACTCTAGTCCCCAAAAATTCTTCAAAAAATTTTCCCGAAAAATTAAATTTCTTTGATAGCAAGTTATTTGTTAGAACTAGCTCCAAGTGTGTTTACTAAACTACTATTTATTTTGAGTAACTTTTCTTTTATCTTATACGAGTTTAGTGCCTTTACTAGTGTGTATTTTGGGTATTAACCGAAATTTGTTTTATGATATTTTTGGAAATGTGGATCAGCGGAAAGAGTTTTTTGAAATAGACCTTTAACTATATATTTTAATTCAACAAATCAAATTAATTTAGATAATTATATAGTTAAAATATGGAAGATATCAATAGTAAAGTAACAAATTTTTTCTAAATAAAAGTTTTTTCAAGTTTAAATTAAAATCACTTAATAACTATTTAACCAAATTTAATAAAAATTTTTTATTTTAATTTTTTATAGTTATAGAATTAAAATAAAAAAAAATTATTTAATTTGATTTGGTAGTTGTTAAAATATTTTAATTTAAAATTTTAAAAAAAGTTACTAAAAATGATTTGTCACTTTTTTATTGATGTCTCCTATATATAGCTTAATAACTTTAGAAAATGGGTCTATAACAGTCTATCGAGATATCATATCTAAATTTTTTACTATATAAGTTTATATTGAAAACATATAAAATTACTATATAACTTTAAAACCAAGATTCTTTTGGATTTACAAACCAATTATTTTCAAATTTTGAAATTAAGTATATCAAGAATAGTAGAATAAAATCACTTAAAACAGTTTTTAAAATCTCTATAAAAATTGAAGATTTTACTAATAAAATTTTATGAAAAAAAAATTTTGCTAAATTTGAAACTACCATTATATGTAAAATTTCATGCTAAACAAAGTTTTCTTAGATGACAAATTCGTTGTCTTAATAAAAAAAAAGTTTGCTATATACTAAAGCTAAAAATTTCAAAATTTCTATATTCAACTTTTTTTTTTGTTAAGAAAATCTAGTTTGGGCTTGTAAGTAAAATTGTTTAGCATGAAATTTTATGACAATAATAAAGGGTAGAATTCAATTTTTTAAATATTTTACTAAGTAAAAAATTGAATCAAAGTTTTTTATAAAAAAAAATTTTTTTTTGCGAAAAACTTTGATTCAATTTTTTATTAGTAAAATGTTTAAAAAATTGAATTCTACCCTTTATTATTGTCATAAAATTTCATGCTGAACAATTTTACTTACAAGCCCAAACTAGATTTTCTTAACAAAAAAAAAAAGTTGAATATAGAAATTTTGAAATTTTTAGCTTTAGTATATAGCAAACTTTTTTTTTATTAAGACAACCAATTTTGTCATCTAAGAAAACTTTGTTTAGCATGAAATTTTATATATAATATAGTTTCAAATTTAGCAAATTTTTCTTTTCATAAAATTTTATTAGTAAAATCTTCAATTTTTATAGGAATTTTAAAAACTGTTTTAAGTGATTTTATTCTACTATTCTTGATATACTTAATCTCAAAATTTGAAAATAATTGGTTTGTAAATCAAAAGGATCTTAGTTTTAAAGTTATATAGTAATTTTATATGTTTTTAATATAAATTTATATAGTAAAAAATTTAAGGTGTGATATAGTGTGACATCTCGGTAGACTGATAATTTGAGCAACTGATAATTTTTATAAAAAAGCCTAGTATAGCAATGTAGCAGTTGCTATAAATTCTGAAGAACTATTTGAATATATATTAGATCAAGAAATTTGTTATGGACAGGTATTTTAATTTTTATTTTTTTAAATATAGTATTAACATAATTTTTAATATTTAATTTTTAAATATATTTAATAGTAAAACTTGAATATAATAATAAAGCTTTAACACATAATTTAGTATTAATTTAGTGGTATGATTTTAAATCTCAAAAAAATCTATATTATTATAAATATTCTAGACTTCAATTAACTGAATTATTTAATATACTATCTTTCTCCTATATAATCACCTCCTATATAATTACATCATAGTAAAACTTTTTTATAATCACACCAAAATCTGCAACCACTTTACTAATAAAATTATAAAAAAATACCTTTTTATAAGCACATCATAATAAAAACCTTTATACAATCACACAATTTGCATAATATGGACTGTGATTATAGAGAAGGAAGACAATAATTCCTTTATTTATTAGTTTTTGAGTTATTTACATAATAAAATTATCTAAACTAGATTGGGAAAAACGGATATCAGACTTTAATCTAAATATCTTTATCTGCGGATGAAAGTTGACTAAGTTGGACCGAAATCCTAATTAGTTTATAAAATTATTGTATTGTCGTCAGAAAGGTCCAACCTAATCAAAAAAGGCCAAGGTCTGTTTGATGCTATGGAATACGACAAGCTTTATTCGATATACAGAATAATAACCACAGGTTAATATATTTGTTGAGATAGTAAAAAGTTGTTTCCAAGAGTATATGATATCGATCATAGGTCAGAAATATATAACACGTATAAGTTGTTTACTTGTGTAAAGTAGTGATTTGCAGATCCTTTTGAATAAGGTAAGTGGTAATGTGACTATAGATTTTGATAGGGTGAGCTAGATTGCCTACTTTTGTGAAAAAGAATAACAAAAACCTGGATAATAGTATAGCCAGACTACTTGGGTTAGAGTAGTAAAAAGCAGGTGTTGTTAAGAGTAGAGGGTATGTAGATCATTTTTATTAATAAACTAGTTACTAAAAATTTTATATTTAATTGATGATCCACCACAAATCGATAGTGTGATCATAGTGTAACGTGATGCAAATTACTATGTAAATCCTATAATATAGGAATATTTTTGGCGATCTAAGGAAAACTTAGAAAACTTTTTTTCTTACTAAGTTAATGAGTCATGTCTACTAAGTTAAAATTGTAGAGCTCATTGAGACGAGTCTAATAGTAGTTAAATCATCGAAATCGGACCAGTAGATAATAAGATATCTTCAAAAAACTATTGGTCAACTATATAAAATTTTGTATAAACAAACCTATTGTTTACATATAGTCGATCATTTTTAGAAGGTATTTCATCATCTACTGGTCCGATTTCGATGATCTAACTACCATTAGACTCGACTCGATAAGCTCTACAATTTTTATTTAGTAAATATGACTCTTTAACTTAGTAAGAAAAAATGTTTACCTTGGGTAGGCAAAAAAATTCCTACATTTTAGGATTTACATATCAACAAATAGTAAGGATCTGTGTCACGTTACATTATGATCACACTATCGATTTGTGGCAGATCATCAATTAATAATAAAGAAAATTTTTATTAAATAACCATATTAAATTTTTAAATAAAATTGTAGAGGAGGTTTTTCTGATTCTGATGGTGGTCGAATTATTAAAATTGGCCCAGTAGAACCAAGATATAGTTGTTTTTATCTTCGCGATCCTATTTTACTTATTGTTTACACGTAATTTGATTGGCCAAATTTGTGATTGCCCCTGCAGAATAGACCCCACCCCCGCAAAAGTCGATACTATAAAAGTTAAATTTTATTCAAAATTAATAAAAATTTTTTTGATATGTGCAATTTTTTATTACAAACAATTTTTACTTAGTACACAAATACAATTTATATAGTAAAAAATTAACTTTTATATGTAGCAACTTTTAAATTCGCAATAAAAATATTTTTGGTCACTCATTTATTAATAAAAATGATCTACATACCCTCTATCCTTAATGACTAGAAGATGTTCTGGAGTGCCAGAGTGTATAGAGTACAGAGTTGGCTACGTCTTACAGTGGTGAAGTAGTAGAAAATTACTTAACAGTTTTCACTTGTAATAGCAAGAATAAACTGTCAAGAGGACCCCTGACATCTAGTATAGAGTAATGTTGTTAGTCGAAATACTTAATTTAGTCAACTATTTAGGCAATTAGTGTCTAAATATATTTCGACATGGCATTATTTTTTTTTTGAAATATCAAAAGTCTAAATTTGCCTAAATGTCTAAATAGTTGACTAAATAAATACTATGTGACTAAATGTCTAAATAGTTGACTAAATATAATGCTATATGACTAAATGTCTAAATTAAAATAAACAATAAAAATATTTTATATATATATATGTATGTAGCATTAGTATATAATCGTTTTATATTATCTATTTAGAAGTCTAAAATTTTAATAAATGTTCTATGAGGGTGTGGCGCCTTAGAGAAGTGGTCAAGGTGTCACCCCCAAGCGGCAGGTTGACAGTTCGAATTCCACTGTTGACGTTTTGAATATAGGCTTGTGTTCGGTAACCATGTGGCTCAGATCGGTTGGGTTAAAAGCCTGTTACCTTGGTTTCACCATCTTGAATGGGAGCTATGGCGCAATGGTGTTACTATTACACCGAAAAATCCGGAGAACCAGAGAAATGGAAACCCGTTTGGCAAGTCCCGAATTAGGAGGTAATAGTGAAGATCTACAATGGTACTACCAAAAGAAGGTGGGTGACCGGGATCGGAATGAACCTAATAAGGGCCAATTCGGCTACCGATAGGTGGCTAAAAAAACCTTGTGTTGAAGTGTATGGGACATGGATCATGAGGTTAAACTTCCAGATACGTTGAATTAAGTAGATTAGGTCTGGTGCGGCATATCGCTTCTGGGCACTTTAAAAGCAGCTGGGGGATATCGGGCATTTAACTTGTTAAGTATGAATGGGTAAACAATTGATAATCAGAGGGTTTAAATAGGCAACACCCGTAGTGGGTTGTAGGTATGACAGCTAGTGTAGAACCTTCGGGTGGACTACTTAAATTAGACACCAAAAGTGTATGAGTGGCTAGTTGTATCTTCGATACAATTTGTATATTCATGTATCATTGCAAAGTCTTAATAAAGGATGCACTGGCGAGATTGCCGAAGTTTAAAAAAAAAAATAAAAAAATAAAAAAAATAAATGTTCTATGCTTTTAATATGGTGTTTATTATTAAATCACATGTTATTAAAAATATTAAGCCCATATTTTGTACTTAGCCATTTCTAATGGCTGTATTTGTTGTTAATGCACATTATTTAATTTAAACTTTAAACTGGTAGTTTATACTTACCGGTAGCCATTTTATAATGTCTATGTTTGTTATTAATAATACGTATTATTATTTATATAATTTGTTTTAAAGTTGTAAATATGAAGATTCTATTTAATTATAGCGTTTTGCAAAAAAGTGCGACCCTGTGATTTACACAGTAAAATTTTAATTCCCTATTGATCATCATTTTCATCAAAAACGTCTATGTTTTATCTGAAATCTTTAAAATTAAAAATCGCCTGATTTCTCGTGATTTTAAATGACACCATAATCTGCAGAGGTCACACATTTTTGCAAAGCGCAATAAGCTCTGGTATAGCTTTAAAACAACCAGAAAACTTTGTACATTGCTTCATATTATTTGTAAAACCTAATAACTTACAGTATTAAATAATAAAAATAGAATCTAATCGGGCCACTCAATACAAGAAATAACTATAAAGATTTAGAATTCGATCATCGATTCTAAAACGATTTTGAGGTTTCGATCATCGATTTTGATTTTTAGAATCGATTCGCATCCCTATTTCGTGATATTTACATACAGTTCTGTAGCTGCAATGGCAGTGCAGGGACCTGAAACAGATAATGCAGGATGACGCCCCGATTCTCTTTAGCTATGTGGGTGTATGTTAGACATCTTGCTTATGCTTGTGTTTTCATATAGTTTAGGACCTTGGGGTTTAGAAATTTTAGAACCAAGAGGTCAGTAGTTTATGTGTGAGTTGATTGGTATAGGATCAAATAATTAGTCCTAGACTAGAGGTATTGATGTTAAAGTATGAACGCTAGAGCTTGTTTGGATAGCAAACCTATTACTATATGTTTTTTCATATATATTTCTTAATTTAGACATTTCGACATTATTTAGACATTTCGACATTATTTAGACATTTCGACATAATTTAGGATTTCGATAATATTTAGACATTTCGGCAGCCTAAATATCAAATGTTGAAATATTTCTACAAGTATAAAACAATTTTGGCTAACAACATTAGTATAGAGGTTATATTTTAAGTTTTTAGCAAAACCCCTAAAATTTGAGAAGCAAAAAAACAGTTTTTAGCAATTATTTTGGCATTTACTGGTAGTGGTCCAATTTGAATGAACTTTTTTTTTTAAAAAAAGTTTATTCAATTCTGATTACTGGATCAAAACTTATTTAAAAAAATGTAGATTTATAGTTTTCAGCAAATTGGACCAAAATTGGCAAAATCCAAATATGACCTATATGAGAGATGTCTGGGTCCTCTGTCAAGTGTAAGATGAAAGTTTATAAAAATTTAACTAGCTTTATCCTCCATAGAAAAATTGCAATAACTATAGGTAGTTGGAAAACATTCATGTCCAGAGTATTTGGAGTATTTTTCTTATTTAAGCCGCTAAAAGTAATACACCAGATATAAATTTTAATAAAATGGAGATCAGCGAAAAGAGTTGCCATATTGCAAAACTATTAAAAACATTAAAATAATTATTTATATTAAATAAAAATAAAATATTTATCTTAGCAAAAATGCTTATAATATCTACAATAGGTTGCAAACATTTAATGCAAATTAAAAAATAGCAAATATTTTAAAAATATTTTATTTATATCAAATTAAAATAATAGTGAAATATTTATGTTAATTAAAAATATAATACAAAATAAATAAAATTAAAATTCTTGAGACTTTTGAGACTCTGATAACTAGCACCTTTTTTGAGAACTTGGACTAGCAGATGATTCTGCTTGAGGATCATCATGATTATTCTTGAAATCATCTGCAATTTCATGTATTTCTGTAGCAGATTCAGGATTTTTAGAAATTTGTACAGGACTTTTAGAGGAAGCATGACTTGGTTTGCTTCTCTTAGATGTCTAAATATAATTCATAATATTAAAAAATTTATATAATTAGAAAAATATGGCATATAGCTTTATTAGAAAATAATCTTTATTTTACCCTTTTGGAAGATTGTGACTTCTTTCACTTTCTTCCATTATCTCTTCTTCAATAAACTCTTCTTCTGAATCAGTATCCTGCAATGTATAATCATAACAAAATGACTTGTCATAAGACTTATGTCATTTATTTTTAATGACCGTATTATCACCCGCCACCCGGGTGGGTGGGTGCGTGGCCCGGGTTAAATTATGGCAACCCAGGTGAAAACGACGGGTTAACCCACGGGTGACCCGTGGGTTGACCCACGGATGCCCTGTGAGTGAGTTGACCTCATATTTGGCTCGAGGCTATTATCAATTTCTAATTTCTGGGACCTCATAAAAATTGGCCGATTCGATTAAGTTTGTGATTTCGGCATAATAGATTCAATAAACTGAATAACGTATTATTTCGGAAATTACAGCTGTTTTCATAAATTCTGGGCTACCTAAAAATTTGCTCGTTCTCCGAAACTTCTTCGATCTTGTTCTTAGAATCATCTAACTTTTCGGAAACTACTTCGCTGTCTTCATATCGAAGTTCCAAGTAGTTTCCGAAAAGGTAGGTGATTCTTAGAACGAGATCGAAGAAGTTTCGGGAAACGAGAAAATTTTTAGGTGGCCCAGAATTTATGAAAACAACTGTAACCAACCGAGCTTGTTTTTTAATTAATCTGGGTGACCTATCGGGTGTGACCCGGGTGTCGACTTTTTTACAGCTGTTTTCATAAATTCTGAAAAAACTGGCAAAAATTAACCGACCGAATATCTGCCTTCTGATTCGGGTGTGATTACAGTAATGAATCAAAACTTATCGAATCGGCAAATATTTGGTCGGTCAATTTTTGCCAGATTTTCCAGAATTTATGAAAACAGCTGTAAACTGGCCCGTTTCCACCCGAGTGAAGATTTTTTAGACTGGTCAATTCACTACCCGGATGGCGACTTTTTAAACTGGCCCGTTTCCACCCGGGTGGCAAATTGTCCATCCGACGGGTGATCCGGTTGAAGATCTTTTAGACGGGTCAATTCACTAATCCTTCCCTCAATCTAAAAAAACATTATTTTTTTTTAAATCGAAGTTTTTTCTTTTATTTCGACGTTTTTTTTTTTAATTCGAAGTTTTTTTTTATCATTAAATAGTAAAAATCGATTATTTCGCTAAATTTTGTGAATAAAATGCTTGTCTAAAGTTTTTATTAGCAAAACTCTTAAGTGCACCAAAATACCCGACTCTCATTTATTCAACACCCATATATGCGTAGGTGTAAAACGTCATAAGTATGTTTTTGAAATATTAGCATGCGGTATTAGTTTTATGCAGCTAAAATTTTTACTATAATTCGTCATGCCATTGAATCACTTTTTTGGTTAATGGTTTAACTATTTTTTTCATTATTATTTTACTCTTTGTCTTGTTCGTTACCGTAATACAATATAATTTTCGTAACCCTATTATATGTATGTGCATCTATATAATGGCAAATATCCAAATTTGCACATTAATGTGGTTTACAATTGACAATTATGGGAAATACAAATTCATGCGTGCGTGCGTACGTACTTACGTAACAGGTAAACGTAATCGCAAAAGAACAACCCTAGAAGAATTCAAGATTAGGAAGATCAGTGCCAAAATTTGGCACCAATTCTAACCTTAATAGCGAAATGCTAGGGTCATAATCGAAGTATCGCTCGTATATTAGTTCACGTGAGGAAGATTATTTTCACATGAAAGGACATTTATTGGTTGTGACAGATCAAACAATTGGTGCATAACGAATGTTCAAGATCAAACTTTATTTATTGTCTACTTCTGTACTTAACGAAACGTTTGCCTTAGGTCAAATTTAGTAAACTCTAAAAATGGTTAACGAAGCGGCCTTGGATGCTTTTTACAAAACTGTTGATCAAAATCAAGACGATTATGTTGAGAGGCTGAGAGAAGCTGTCGCCATTCCAAGGTAATATGCGTGTATGAAGTTGCGGCAAGCAATGTATACGTTCAAAAACGAAGTAAACTGCTCATACTGAGATGACATTATTATTATTTATTCACACTAAATGACTTGAACATTTTATAATTTTAGCATAAGCTCAATGGTTGATCATCGAGATGACGTTGTCCGTATGTCTCATTGGCTTACTTCTTTATTCGAGAAACTGGGAATTAAGTAAAAATCTTTTCTTTTTCTATTATATGTTTAATTACATTAAATTTTGAATTTCATTTAATAGATTAAAAGCTTATTTTATCTTTTAGTTGGTGGTAGAATTTTCGTGTCTTATAATAATTTTAACTATCAACATAACTTTTAAGTACCAGAAATAGATCAACTCATGATTAGCTCCTGGTGCTAAATCATGCTATAATCAAGTGTCAATTCGTTTATCTGGTACCGAAAGAATATTTATGTTACATAGTTAAAATTCTTATTGTGTATGAAAATTTCGTCGCTAATTAATGACAAGATAAACTTTTGTCATAATTGTCCGAATTATTATTGCATGACCATTCATGATATAACATGATATGAATTAATAGATATGAAGTTCGCGACATAGGCAGTCACGTTATGGACAATGTAGATTTGAAATTGCCACCTATTATTTTGGGTACTTATGGCAACGATCCTAATAAAAAAACCATTTTAGTCTATGGACATTACGATGTTCAGCCTGTGAGACTTTAACTATCCATTTTGTTCAAACTTTTTTTTTTTTTTCAATAAATATTGATTGTTTTTTGACGTTTGTAAAATATTTTATAAAAGGCTTTACTTGAAGATGGCTGGAGTTCAAAACCTTTTGATATGATCGAGTCACCCAAAGGTCAATTAATTGGCAGAGGTGCTAGTGATGATAAGGGTCCTATCATTGGGTGGCTTAATGCTATCGAAGCACATCAGAATGCTGAAATAGATTTTCCTGTAAACTTGAAGATCTGTTTCGAAGGTAATAAATATTTTATTAACGTTTTGGAGAAAATTTATTATAATATTGAATTCTCTTATGTTTGTAGGGATGGAAGAAAATGGATCGGAAGGACTTGAAAAATTGATCGCCAATGAGGCTGACAAATATTTTAAAGGTGTGGATGCTGTATGCATCTCAGATAATTACTGGTTAGGTGTGACTAAGCCTTGTTTGACGTACGGGTTACGTGTAAGTTACATGGTCTTAAACCAAAATTGAAACATATCTTAACGTAATATTGTATTAAACTTGTAAAATATATTTTCTTAATAGGGCATTTGTGCCTATAAAGTCACTGTATGCGGCCCAGGAAAAGATCTCCACTCGGGTGTCTTTGGTGGTACTGTTCATGAGCCTATGACTGATCTATTTCATTTGTTCAGTAAATTGGTTACTCCGAATGGCGATATTTTGATTCCAGGAATTAACGATGATGTTGCGCCACTGACTGGTAAGCATTTTATTAGCTTTATTACCTAATTATGATATTCTAATTATTTAATAAATTTTATAAATTTTGTAAAACATATAGATGAAGAAAACCAGGCATATCAATCATTAGAGTTTTCATTGAGCGAACTTCACTCTGCCATTGAATCGAAGACGAACATTTATGACAATGAAATAGAAACATTACAACATCGGTATATTTATTTTATTATAAGAAAAAATAAAAGCGTTCTTGATTCTTATTATAATGTATTTATGAGTAAACCTATCGCAACTTTTCTTTTATAGATGGCGTTATCCATCACTTTCTATTCATGGTATTGAAGGCGCATTTTCTAGTTCTGGATTCAAAACTGTCTTACCTGCAAAAGTCAGTGGAAAATTTTCAATTAGAATTGTTCCAAATATGGAACCTAAACGCGTCGATGAACTGGTCGAAAAATTTTTGAAGGATGAATTTGCGAAGCTGGGTAGTAAAAACACTCTTAGTACGGAGTGTTTACATAGTGGCAAGGCATGGCTTGCAAACCCTAATCATTGGAATTATGGTATGTTTTGCTTTGGCTACTCATAAACAGTTCTCTTAACGTATTTGCTAGTGATTTAGATGTTGCCCAATAATTTTGATTAAGTATACATTATTGGACAAAAATTGGTGAATAACGGTAATTTGGCAAATGAGCACGTGCCGCGGAGTGGCACGCGTAGCCAATCATTTGGTCAAATTATCGTATTCGCCAATTCACCCAATAATGGTGTTATCCGGCAGTTTATTGATCATGATTCGTAGGGAGTTATCGACTTAGTTTTAATGAATAAACATGTTTGCATCGAAACACATGAAAAAAATAACAAGAAATAATTTCATGATCATTTGAGTTTGCCGGATAATTGAAATTAATTGATGTGATCCTTATAATAAATTTTCGTCGAAAATTTATTCCACGAAATTTTGTTCTTTATTAGCAAATTTGATCATCTCATAAATGATATAAGATTTTATTTAATTGTTGCATACTTGTAAAACAATAGTTGCTGCTTCTAAAGCTGTTGAAAGAATTTTCAAATGCAAACCTGATTTGACACGTGAAGGTGGTTCTATTCCTGTTACTTTGACATTTCAAGATGCCTTGAATAAGAATGTTTTATTACTTCCAATGGGTCGTGGTGATGACGTAAGCATTTATATATTATTTGCAGTTTATATTTATTGTGAATTTTATTAATTTGTGATATTTTATTATTTAGGGTGCACATTCAATCAATGAAAAACTTGATCGTTCAAATTATATTCAAGGAATTAAATTATTTGGTGCATATTTACATGAAATTGCTTCTTGTAAAGCTGAATAAATTAAATATAATTACTTATTTATATTTAGAAATTAACAAAAAATGTTTGGTTTTTTTGTGTAACTTTTTTTCATTACATTTTATGTATAGTTTGAGTTTAGGATCTATTCGATATTGACAGTTTACAAATTTTTCAATGAAAAAAAAAAAATTTTTTGAGAAATGTTAAAATATAGTCCCTGCATGAATTTCATGAAATTATTTGACTATTGTAGTATCACCCAATCAGGATGTAGTAAACAAACATTATCTGTCACTATCTGCTATACTCATTATCTGGTTATATAATTTATATTATATCGAATCTGTTTAATCTGTTTACGAATTTATTGTGTGGGGATAACTAAAAAAAACTCGGTATACGATTTAGTTAAACATAAACATGCAAAACATGCAACATCACATGATTTGAAGACGGTAAAATTACCAATAAAAGTCGATTATCACATGGATTCAATGGATTCATCGCTCATAAAAAACTTGAAATATAGTTAACGTTAAAGGTTGTGGCTGCAATAAAAGTTCACACATTTTTGGGACTCATTTTAACGTCATAGAAAAACACAGTTTGACTTACAATAGAAGAAATGACAAGTAAATGGAGTGCTAGTCGGAAACTTATTATTCGCGATTGTGAAGAAGTCGAACTAACTCGAAAACGAAGACCTAGCTTTGACTCAAGTCAGCTTTTTGAATCATTAGATCCTTTAGTTTTTAATGACTTTGACGCTCACGCGTATTATGATTCTATCAAATATCTATATTGGGCAAGGACACAAGAACAGTTTGACAAAGAGCTCAAATTATTCAAAATAGCTAAAAATCAAAAGGCTGGTTGTTCAAATTATAGTTCAGCTGAACCTAGTTGGTGTATATCTAACTTGATGCAAGGTCTATCAGATAAATATGAAGTTGAACTTGATATTGAACAATTAATCGGACGCAGTTTAGACTGCTACGACGATTTCTTAAAATCTTTGAATCAGGTCTTACCAATAGAAGATAACACACTGATTTATTATAAGTGTGATTCTTTTAATAGCTGTTTTAACCATCTGGACTTAGCCCCTTTTGTTGGATGTCAAGCAATAAGCGTTCTTTGCTTTGTTAGCTGGGGTCAGATACCATATATCAGATCAATACAATGGTCAGCAACCAAGGTGGACAGACATTTACGTTAGCCAATCAAAAAAAATTTGTACGTGATTATTTGTAAACACGAGCCAAAGTTTTAAATATGCTCTAAATCTATAATCAGATCTACTACAATCAAGTATGAGAACTTTTTTTTTCTTTTTTTCCTGCTAAAATGCAAAACAAAAAAAAAAAAAAAAAAAAAAAAAAAAACAAAAAAAAAAAACATTTAAAGCCACAATTTAGTGTTCGATGAAAATATTTGCGCATATTATTGAAGATTGTTCTGTAAAACCCGTGTCGGCAAACGAAAAGATATTGCGTTGCATTCATAAAAAAATTAAATCAATAGAAATTTAGTGCATTACACAATTATGAAACTTTCAAAATAAATATACATCATTTTATTGGAAAGTATTCTAAAATTTATACGTCAAGAAAATATATGATTTTTGATATATCTAACCCCTAAGACTTTGTTGATATTCAAAATCAAATTATTCTCTAAGATTTATATTTTGTTTTTTGTATATAGTTATTAACAATACAATTTTGGATTATTTATTAGTAAAATTTAAATTTAACCTTTTAATTTTCTATACGTTGACACTAACTTATTCAAATTTATATACTAAAAACTTTTTACTTTACGAGCGAAAACCAGGATGAAATTTCCGGTCACACGATAATTTGATCCTCAAAAATCAAAATCGGAATTAAACATAACGCAAAAATTCCACATAAGCTAACTAGTTCTTATAACGTACGTACGTACCCGACAGACCAGGATTCAAATATCAATTGTAGGAATGAAAAGGATTGCTACCAATTTATGATATTCGGAAGTTTTGGTCGAAGCGCAGACTGTTATACTTTTATATATTTTATGATATTAAGAAATCCAATCCCGTTAGAGGCTTCGTACCATAGCGCAAGCCTCACACAGCCTTTCAAATTAAGGCCACAGCATTGCTCTTAATTTTACCAAGCCTGACTCAGGGACTTTTAGATATATATTGTCGTTCCTTTCGATTTAGTTGGATCGCGATCATCGTGATTTTTTGAGATCCGTGAGTCCTGTGATTACAATATGAAAGTCACTTAAACTTCGTCATATTTCGCGGGACTCATTTTACTTATTCGTAGATTTCTCTTTTATCGATAAATAAGGTTCACAAAATGCGACGAACATAAGGTGGCTATCTATGTTGTATTCACGGACTCAAAGGACTCAAAAAAATTATGATGATCGTCGATCCAACTAAATCGAAAAGAACGATAAATATTTACGCGATTACCGTTGTTTAATTTTAATTTAAAGCACCTGCGCATCATGCGCATCCGATTTTTACTGTCATCTGGCTTATGTTAACAAGAAATTGGCTTTATACAGTTCCTAAAAAAAAAAAATAAAAAATAAAAAAAAATAAAAAAATAAAAAAATTAAAAAAATTAAAAAATTAAGAGTTATAATCGTTTAACTGTATAAAAATTGTTACATAGTTTCGGGCCGAATTATGTTGATCTTGACCAAAATTATATTAATGCCGGCGGATTGAACGGTTAAACGATTAGAAAAATTTTAGGCGGTTCCAATCTCTAAAAAAATATAAATTTTTTTATTACACACGTGTGATTAGTCAGGTACTGTACCATTGTTAAATTATAACTAATATTGATGTTTTATGAAAAAACATAAAAAATTTTTTTACATACGCAACTTCTCTTTTCTGTTTTTGATAAGAACCTTTTATACCGTATTTTCGCGAAATAACGCGCTGGGCGTAATTTCAAAATTTGGTCCGAATTAAGCTTAATTCAGGCTAAAATTCGAAATAATGCCCTGCACGTTATTTCGTAAAAATACAGTAATCAAATCTTAATTATATTTTAATTAATATTTGTCTCGGCTGATGCTAAAATTGGCTGATACTGAAATTTGAACCTATTTTGGTACGAATTTTTTTGGAATGTTTTTTTCTGCCTTCTTTTTTTTAGAGTTTGGCTAGGGTTTAGAGTTAGAATTGATAGCTAAAGAGTAGGGTTGTTAATGGAGTATTCCAGACATTAATAAAACATATAACCCACCTCTGGAGTGCTCCGGAGTGGGTTATATGTTTATTATTGACTGGAGTGCTCCATTAAAAACCCTACTAAAGAGTATATATCTGATATAGATTTCAGCAGGACTACAGATCTTAGTATCAGCCAATTTTATCATTTATATTTGATATACAGTATAAGCTAAAACGTTTTTTTTATATACAGTATTTAGTTTTATATATTATAAATATTACATATATTAATTAATATTGAGGGGTTATCTTTTTTTAAAAGATATATAGAACAATTAGAGATATAAAAGAGATTTGACTGTATTTCTTTTAAATTTATAATGCACAGAAATAAAATTAAAATTTTAATTTGAATTAAGCTTAATTTAGAAATAACATTTATGCTATCTATCATATGAGCTGATTTAAGTAATTTATAAGTAGAGCATATTTTTTTTAAAACTTCAAAGCTAAATAACTTTTGATCTACTGGTCCGGTTTAAATGGTTTTACTACCAAATTGTTCATCTTTTTGAGACAATTCCAATGAGCCCAGAATCCTTAAAATCCAATCACAAGATCATGTAATAATATGCTGTCAAATAGTGATGCATCTAGAGGATGGGTTGATTGGTTAGACATAGGTACAGTCGCACCCCCTAAGTGCACGCCCCCTAAGTGCAAACCCTCCCTATATGCAAACCATAGCTCGGTCCCGAGCTCGGGACTTAGTCACCTTCGATATTCTGCATATGCACAAAATTCTGGGGTACCAAACATAATATGTATTCCCCGTAAATGCATGCACGTGACTAATCTTAAAAACTGACCAATCATAACACATATTATGGCTGCTTGAAATTTCCACGATTATTACCCACGATTAATTTTTTCTTATATTAAACCGGTTTTAACTGATTTAATATAAGAAAATCAATTTCAATTCCAATCTCTAAATTGAACTTGATCGCTAGCGTCACCTTCCCAGAGTAAAATTTTTGAAATTTTAATATGCACATATCTGATACGTACAGTATTATACGTATTAAATGCACACTACAAAAATAGCAAAGACCGGTTTGACCTATTCCTTCAGCGTCCCCATCTCTGCAGATTTTTGAAAATAAACAAATGCCTTATCCTCACCCTTTTCAACTTCAATCCCATCTCGATAGCAAACTCCAACATTATATGTTTCACTAGCGTCTCTCATTTCTGCTGATATTTGATAATAAATTAATTTAATGCCTTATGTACATCCTTTTCAACTCCAATTCCTTCATTATATCAATATTATATGTTCCACTAGCGTTTCCCATCTCTTCAGATATTTGATAATAAATAAATGCCTTGCGCTCATCCTTTTTCAACTCACTTATATATTCATAACAACATCCAACATTATATGTTCCATGAGCGTTTCCCATCTCTGCGTATTTTTGATAATAAATAAACGCCTTACATTTATCCTTTTCAACTCTAATTCTATTTGTGTAACAAACACCGAGGAACAATATTCCATGAGAATTATTCATCTCTGCTAATTTTTGGTAATAATTGAATGCTTTGTGTTCATCCTTTTCAACCCATTTACCAAAGCGATAGCAACTTGCAAGAACGAGTTGAATCGTTGAATTGGTTTGATAATCTAAACAAAAATCGATAATATTAAATGGATTTTGCTTCTTCTCTATTAGGAATTGTTCTAACGTTTCAAGAATTGATTCAGAATTTTTGCATTTCAATGTTTCTTCGTTATAAAGATTACACATTTCTTTGACAATTTCATTTCGAAAATTTTGTAAAAGATTCTGTAAATTCTATCTTCTAAATTCAATTGAGTAATATCGTTGGTTATTTGAGTAATATCTGGTGAACTATCGATTTTGCGTTTCAAATATATTTGACATTTTGACACAAGGAAAGAGTGTTGAGTCAGAAGTTGTGTAAAGTACTGCACAATTTATATATTTTTAGATGCGATCAGTGTTTCAGCCAAAACTTTCGGTTTCGGCCGGTCGCAGCTTCTGAAACCTCCCAAACCTAGTTTCGTTAGTGTCACGCCCAAAAATTGGGAGTGCAGTGTTTGTGTGTTACAAATTAGCTTCGAACGTATCACTAATTAGGTGGGATGAACGTTTTATTAGAGGATTCGGGTTTTAATGATAGTTGGGAATTAAGGAAAGTAAGATTATTAACCAAATTTAGCAGGGCACGTATGGCCAGATATAAAACGAAGAGTGGCAGGGCAGCACGACAGCAGCCCTTTATAAAAAGGCAAATCAATTTCGCAGCATACTTCTGAAGACCAATTCAATTGTATTTGAACTATCCGGAAGGCTTAAATCAATCATTAACATCTGACCCATGAATGCATGGACATTAAATCAACGTGTACAGTGCAATGCATAATGAATAAATTTGAANAAAGAAAATAAAGAAATTGAGTTATTATGATTTATAGGCATTAAGCATCATGATGTAAATTTGGGCACGATAAACAATTATAAAGAATCACCTGCAAATTTAAATGAATTATTGAAAATCAAGTTAGATGATAACAGGTACAGTATATGAATTATAATTTTATAAATTCATATTCTCTAAATGCATGTTTATATCCGATTTCTAAGGCATGCATTTAGAGAGGGTAATTCTATAAATGCATACCCTCTCTAAGTGCATAATTATGTCCGGTCCCGAGAGCATGCACTTAGAGGGTGCGACTATATAACCAATCAACCCTACCCTCTAGGTGCATTACTATTTGACAGCGCATTATCTTATGATCCTGTGATTGGATTTTAATGATTTTAGACTCTTTAGAATCGTTTCAAAGAGACAAACATTTTGGCAGTAAAATTATTTAAAACGAACTAGTAGATCAAAAGTTATTTAGTTTAAAGTATTAAAAAATGCTTACTTATAAATTACTTAAATCAGCCTATATGTTTTGAGATTTTATAGTAATAAATTTGTAATTATAATATTGTTATGTCTAATACTGGATTTGGCTAATGCTAAAATTTGGGGCTTTAATTTGAAACTATAAGCTTTGCTAAAATCCATTTATATTCTTTAAATATCAAATTTATTATCAAATTCAGCTTTAATACTTTAAAACAAAAATGAAAAAAACCCTCAAAAAATTTTAAAATTCATATTAAAATAAATCAAAATTCTAGCATTACCAATTTTAGTATTAGCTATATCAATTATCATAATTATATCTTATAAAACCTATTAAATTTTAAGATTAGATATAATATAAAATTAAATAAAATTGTTTTTTTTTAATAACATTATTAATTTAAATTTTGATTATAAATCTAGGGAATATTATTATAGCACTATAGTACTGCAATGCTATTCTATATGTAATAAACAAAATTGGTGTGCCAAGTATATTATCAAACCAAACATTAAATTTTTTTAATATTAGAATAAGGGTAAAGATAAAAAATTAAAGGTATAGCAAAGAATTTTTTTATTAAAGCCCAAAAGATAGTTTTTAAACAAAAGTTTATAATATAACTAATTTTTTAAAAAATTCTTTATTTTTGTTATACAAATCTGATTTGCATATTATATCTGATCTTAAATTTTAATTGGCTAAAATAATCTAGCACCACAATGCTCTAGTATTGTAAATTAAAACTCATAAATCTATTTTTTTATTTTAATAAAAAATTTTAGTAGAACTAAATCACACTACTGATATTCAACACCAGTATATGGTATAACGTGAAAATCAATATTAAAAAAATAAACAAAAAAAAATAAACAAATGTTAAAGTTGATAAATATTAAGTTAAAAAGTTAATAGTTAGGGTAGTGTTAGGGTTAGGGTAAGGTATAGTATATAGTAAAATTTTACAAGGAGTTTTTTTTTTAAAAAAATTAGGTTCATAGATAAAATTTTGAATTAGAAGATATTTTTTAAAAAAAAATAGCAAAACAAAAAAATTTTATATTACACCTGATCTTTATATTACACTGTATTTAAAAATTTTGATAAGTAAAAATTATTGTAGTGTTGAATACCAGTAGTGTGATTTAGTAAAACCGAAAAATTTTTTTGCAAAATATTTAGTTTTGTTTTGATGTAAGAGTAAAAAAAATACAACATAGATCATTTGTTATATAATCTGTGCAGTAAACTAAATTTTGTATATAAAATGTTTTATAATTATATTTAATTTTCATTAAATATATAAAACAATATATGGGTCGTGGCAACATAGTGTAGTTGGATTGTTGTCACCCCCAAGTAGTTGTAACAAAAGATACAGAGTTCGAATCCCACTGGAGACGATTTTGAAAAATTTATTTGCGTTACGGTAACCTGAACTCTGAGCTCAGATTTACAGATCTGTTTCCTAGGTTACACTAACTTGCATTGGGAGCTCTAGAGCTATGTTACGCACAGAACTGGGGTGTATAGATCCTAGGGAGCGCAAGCGCTGTGTTACGCACAGAACCATAGGACAAAAGGAAACCATACTTGGCAAGACCCGAGCAAAGAGGTAGCCGACTTTCAACAGTACTTAAACAGAAATCAGATGGGGACGGACCGGAAGTGGACTGACTGAGAAGCAGACTGACCGGAAGCAAACTTACGACAAAAGGGCCTATGGCGGGGCTCTACTAATCAGACCGCCAGAGTCACACCGGAAGAAAAGGACATGTGTTACGGAAGCATGTACCAAGGGGAGGGAGACCATTGGGTTCGCCAATGGCAGACCACTCCTTTATTTGCAAATTTTATATATAGATATATATCGATTACTAACTGGTAAGATATATATCGATACCTATCACCCCTGCTGATTACTATCGATAGTGATAGTAATCGATATATATTGATATATCGATTACTATTGATAGTGATAGTAATCAATATATATCGATATATCGATTACTATCACTATCGATAGTAATCGGCAGGGGTGATGAGTATTGATATATATCGATATATCGATTATAATCGATAGTGATAGTTAATCGATATATATCGATATATCGATATTAATCGATATATATCTGATATAATATCAATTAATAATTATTATATTCACATAATCATGCTTTTTGAATATTTTACAGGTTTTCGCAAGTTTTCGCAATTTAATTATAAATTTTTATTTATTTATTGTTATTATATAATATTTTAATTTATTAAATATACAATATTCACAAGTTTTCGCTATTTAATATAAAAATTTTTTTTTA
>QKWP01001773.1:29911-50369 GCA_003550325.1 Gigaspora rosea | reverse complement strand
CTTTTTTTTTTTTTTTATTTGTTAATATCAATATAGTAAAAATTATTAGTATTTATATTATTATCATTTAATATAGATAACTCTAACATGTATTTACTATATTATACCTATGTAACTAGTATAACTAGGCATCAAGTATGATATTACACCTTCTATTTTTTAAAATTAACTAATTTAAGTTAAGAACTACCATTAGTTATAGAATAGGTTGAAGGAAACCTGATATTTACAGTCAACTCTCCATAAATGCAACTTGTAAGGACAAGCCTACAACCTGCATTTAGGGAGATTTGTATTTAGAGTGAGCCAATTAAATTGCAGCTTTAAAAATTTGATTATCAAGTTCATGTAACTTCTACCAAACCTATATAACATATTTTAAATACTAAAATTTGATTGGCTATGTGCATTTAGGGAGGTTAGTGTACTGTAATATAAAATGTTATTCAAGAGAACGAGCATTTACAAAATATAAAACGTGTATTTAGCACTAATAACATCTTATGGAATAGGAAAAAATGTGCATTTACAGATTTAGGGAGGTATTGCATTTATAGAGGTTGCATTTATAGAGGTCCGACTGTACTTTTTTTAAATATACCAAATTTTAAAAAAATTTTATAATAAAAATGATATAAAAAAAAATTTTGACCAATTACTATTCATAAAATTATAAATATATAGGGTGGGTCAGTAGAAAAGGATCAAATTTTTTTAAATAAAAGTTTTTTTGACTTTAAGTTTAAATATTTTAACAACTATTTTAATAAATTTAATAATTTTTTTTAATTTAATTTTATATAATTCCAAGATTAAAATAAAAAATTTTTAGCAAATTTGATTAAATTTTAAAATATTTTAATTTAAAAATTAAAAAAATTTTATTAAAAATAATTTGTTCCTTTTTTACTAACTCACTCCATATATCAAAATTTTACAAACCATATATACTTTAAGTTGTACTACTTTTTTAAAATTAAAAATTTAAAAATTCTTTTTTAAATTTGTTGTTTAAACAATAAACAAGAAATTTAAAAAAGATATTTTTAAAATTTTTAATTTTAAAAAAGTTCTTAGCAATTTGATGTCTTATCAGTTATAGGACATGTCCCTTTAAAATAGGCTTGAAATAAGTTTATAATAAAAATTATATTAAAAACATATGAATTTATTATAAACTTTGGGCTAAAGATCTTTTTTAGCTTAACTAATTAGCTTAAAATTAAATTTTACAAATATATAAAACAAGAAAAGAAGAAAAATTTAAGCGTAAAAACAGAACCTCAGATATCTTTTAAATAGCTCATAACTGGATTTTGATTAATTTTAACCTAATTTGCTAAAAATAATGACCTATATTTATTTAAATAACTTTTGATCTAGTAATCAGAATTGAATGAACTTTTTTTATTAGATACTACTCACTGAGAGCTTCATTTTTTAAAAAGTTTATTCAAATTGGACCACTGGATACAAAGATAATTGCCAAAAACTGTTTTTTTGCTTTTTAAATTTACAGAATTTTTGCTGAAAAAATAAAGTATAACCTTTGTACTAGATATCCAGGGACCTTTAAAAACTATATTGAATTTTTGTTAATTTTGTACTATTTCAAAATATAACTTCATCAAAAACAAATTTTACTAATTTTGAAAAAAATTAGGGGGCATTTATAAATAACATTATGTACCCCACATGGTAGCATTTGACCCCCCCTCAACTATAAAAAATTTTTCAAAATATGTAGTTTATATATAAAATTTTACAAAATCTTAAATATCTTGTGATACAGTAATCCGATTTAGATAATTTAGATACCATTCGATTTATCTTAGTGAGATGAATCTAATAATATCAAAATTATATTATTTGGATTACTAGATTGCAAGATATTCACAAAAAACTATTGGTTATATAGTAATTTTATAAGAAAAGATATAACCAATAGTATTTGGCTAATAACTTCTGATTCAGTGATCCAAATGAAATAAAATTGGTACCATTCGACACCTCTTACTGAGATAAATCAAATAGTACCAAAATTATTAAATTTGGACTACTGGATTAGTTTTTAGACAATTTTTTCTAAAAAAAAATTATGTTATATTTTTTTGACCCTCTACTTAGGGAGCTTTCAGAAATTACGTAATTTTTTGTTACTAATAAATTTCAAAATATTACCCCACCCACCCACACCTGATACCCTATTAGCCAATCAAATTTTATATTTTTTAAAAATTATTTATATGTCCAATTTTTTGAATTGATAATAACTTTTAATCCACTAATCTGTTTTGTATGATTTAACTACCAAAATGCTCGTCTTGATGAGATGATTCTAACAAGCCCAAAATCGTTAAAATCTAATCACAGGATCCCAAGATCAGTTAACTTTTGTGTAATTTTAATAGTGATTTTTTAGAATCACTAAGTAAATTTCTTTAACATTAAATAACTTTTGATCCACTGGTTCATTTTGGATATTTAACTACCAAAATGTTTGTCTCAGTGAGATGATTCTAACAAGCCCAAAATTGCTAAATTCCAATTATAGGATCACAAGATCGATAAAGATTTGTAATATTATTTATAAATATCTTTTATATATAAAATTGTGCTCTGAACAACTTTACTTAGTTGCAAAATATAGGTTATCTTGACAAAAAAGTAGGTTAGCTATATGGAGGATATCAATAGAAAGGAACAAATCATTTTAGTAACTTTTTTTAAAATTTTAAATTAAAATATCTTAACAACTACTATATCAAATTTAATAATTTTTTTTTTGTTTTAATTCTATAACTATATAAAATTAAAATAAAAAATTTTATTAAATTTGGTTAAGTAGTTGTTAAGTTATTTTAATTTAAAGGTACAAAACTTTTACTTAAAAAAAATTTGTTACTTTTCTATTAATGTCCCCTATATGCTAAAGTTAAAAATTTTGGTTTGCAATATAAAACTCTTTTTTTTGTTAAGATAACCTGCTTTGGGCTNACCCAAAAATTACGTAATTTCTGGAAGCTCCCTTATCAGGAAAAACATTATTTTTTGTCCAATCCCTCTTTTGTAATATTATTTATAAATATCTTTTATATATAAAATTGTGCTCTGAACAACTTTACTTAGTTGCAAAATATAGGTTATCTTGACAAAAAAGTAGGTTAGCTATATGGAGGATATCAATAGAAAGGAACAAATCATTTTAGTAACTTTTTTTAAAATTTTAAATTAAAATATCTTAACAACTACTATATCAAATTTAATAATTTTTTTTTTGTTTTAATTCTATAACTATATAAAATTAAAATAAAAAATTTTATTAAATTTGGTTAAGTAGTTGTTAAGTTATTTTAATTTAAAGGTACAAAACTTTTACTTAAAAAAAATTTGTTACTTTTCTATTAATGTCCCCTATATGCTAAAGTTAAAAATTTTGGTTTGCAATATAAAACTCTTTTTTTTGTTAAGATAACCTGCTTTGGGCTCTAAATAAACTTGTTTAGCATGTAATTCTATTTAAATTAAAATTAAAATGCATTTTTTCAAACTTTTTACTAAGTAAAAAATGGTATTAAAGTTAGAAAAAAAATATTTTCTAACTCAACCATATTTTTCACTTAGTAAAAAGTTCAAGAAAACACATTTCAATTTTAATATAAGTAGAATTACATGTTAAACAAGTTTATTTAAAGGCCCAAAGCAGGTTATTTTGATAAAAAAGTATTTTATATTGCAAATCAAAAAATTTTAACATTATCATATGGAGTGTTACATATTAAAATAGACCTTTTTTATATATAATTTATTTTGAGATAATTGAGTTTAATCGATTGTTTTGATTTTCGGAC
Organism: Gigaspora rosea; assembly: GCA_003550325.1. Lineage (NCBI taxonomy): Eukaryota > Fungi > Glomeromycota > Glomeromycetes > Diversisporales > Gigasporaceae > Gigaspora > Gigaspora rosea. The sequence goes on along the minus strand of QKWP01001773.1, from coordinate 46,518 downwards.
TAATCCAGAATTAATTAAATTTCACGATTTTGATTAGTTAAATGTAACAGGTAACTATTAGGTAATCTTGTGATGTATTGGCTTTATGTGGTCTCATATAACTTTTCTTTTATAATTATCTTGGTTTTTTATTATGCAAATCGACTTTTATTTATAATTGAAAGATATCGATTATGTCAAAATTTATATAAATCTAATGAAAATTTAATTTTCAAAAAATTGCAAAAAAGGGCTGTTTTAATATATAACACCCATATAGCTAACCTACTTTTTGTCAAAATAACCTATATTTTGCGACTAAGTAAAGTTGTTTAGAGCACAATTTACATATAATTTCTGTTTCAAAATTAGTAAATATTTGTTTTGATAAAGTTATATTTTGAAATAGTACAAAAAAAATTAACAAAATTATAATATAGTTTTTAAGCTTAAAATTTTCTTCTTTTTTTGTTCTATATTTGTAAAATTTAATTTTAAGTTAATTAGTTAAGCAAAAAAAGATCTTTAGCCCAAAGTTTATAGTAAATTCATAAGTTTTTATTATAATTTTTATTATAAACTTATTTCAAAAGAACATGTTTTATGACTATTATGCTATTCTGTACTATATATATATTGTTTTTATCTTTGATAGTCTTGCCAGTTCTTTATTAATATGCTAAGTATATAGAAGAATAAAAGTTCAAATTATATACTTGTAACTACTAATTTGCAAATTTGATATCATTTGGCTACTACTATACATGAGGTCAAAATTATTTCGGGTTCTAAAACCTGAAATTAAAATTTGAAGACGAAATTGTTTTTGACCTATTTTACTTAAAAGATGAAATTATTTGATACTTTTTTTGAATAGACGAAATTATAAGGAACATATTTATATAAATTTTATCTGCTCTTTCTTATAAAAAATTTTAATTTTCTCTAATGAAGACGAAATAGGCCTTTTTCAAAAATCAATTTCGGTGGCATCACTAGCTACTACCTATAGATTGGGTACCCAAGGACAACCTGCTATATTAATGCAAAAATAGATACTACAGTCAACCCTCCATAAATGCAACTCGTAGGGACAAGTCTACAACGTGCATTTAGAGAGGTTTGCATTTAGAGAGAGCCAATTAAATTGCAGCTTTTAAAAACTAGATCATCAAGTTTGTGTAACTTCTACCAAACCTGTATAACCTATCTTAAATACTAAAATCTGATTGGCCACGTGCATTTAGGGAGGTTAGTGTAATATAAAATGTTATTCAAGAGAACGTGCATTTACAGAATATATAACGTGCATTTAGCACTAATAACATTTTACGGAATAGAAAAAAACGTGCATTTAGAGAGGTATTGCATTTATGGAGGTTGCATTTATGGGGGGTTGACTGTATCTAAAATAAACAATCTTTCTAATTTTTTTAAAAATCTTAAAAATTTTGTTAGTGGTTGCTATATATAAAAGTTCAAATTTTACAACTTGTTCAGAACATCAAAATATACTTATAGTCAAAATTTTGTATTATTTGGACAACTTTTTATTAAGAATTTAATATTTTTGCGCATGTGCGCTGTAACGCACCTCATATAATTTGGTGTAATATGAAATCAAAACAACCAAAATAACCCATTTTTTTGTTGGGAAATTCTAGGCATCTTTAGCTAGAGATGCCTAGTTTATATATCTCTGGCCTCTTGGACCAATCAAAGAGCAAGAAAATCACATAACTAAAGCTCATGTATCTATCTGATTGCCGATGCAAGGTCGAACGATATCGCCTACTGGATGCTAATAGATAAGTGACACAAGATCATCTTACATCTTTGTTTTGCTGCACTTTATTTACTAATTTTTTTTTTTAGTTTTGTCGCCTTTCTTTCGTCCTTCCTAGTCCAACTTAGGGTTTTTTCGTTCTTTTCGAATCTGGTAAGTACCGTAAACTGCCGTATACAAGACCCCTATGTACTAGACTCGGGGCAGTTTACAGTATTTCTATTTTGTTTTTTCCCACCCTTTTAGTCCATTTACCGATCCGTCCTTTTCCACAATTTACGCTTCCGGATCTTTGCAACGCAAGAATTTTCGCTATCACCATTCCAGGTTTGGTTCGTGAAGATTTAGGTAAGCGTTTATTTGATTATTTTTTTTTTATAGACAAGATTAAACCACTAAGGTTCTATAATCCGGTACCATAGGTGGTGGGCCCTTCTAGCAGCGAATGAATCAGAATAGCAGCATAATATTGAAATTGATGATAGAAAATAAATATCAGTTATCGTGGTTTCCTTATGGAATAGGTAAAGGTGGATTTGCAACTGTATATGATGCTATATGGATTGATAAATGTCGAAACTCAAGCATTTCTGTTGCGCTTAAATTGCTTCATGAATCAAATAATTATCACGGCGATTTTATAAAAGAGGTAATCTTTATTAATAAATAATTTTATTTATTACAGTATATTATTTGTAATTTAAAAATGCATTTTTTATATTAGTTAAAAGCGTATTGTGATATCGGACTTAGAAGATTCAACATTTTTAAAATGTTCTGGTATATCAAAAGATAAAACTTCTGGAAATTATATTCTTGTCATGAAATATGCACTAAGAGGCAGTTTACGCCAAAATTTACACACTATATTGAAAATGAATTGGAAAGATAAATTAAATCTACTACTATGTATTACGTCAGATATTCACATAATTTATTCAAAATTAAAATCAGATAGAATTTTTGGAATTTTACCATATGTTGCACCTGAAGTTTTGAACAACTAACCGTACACTAAGGCATCCGTATTTATTCTTTTGCTATAATTATGTGGGAAACTTTATATGGAAAACTATATCGTACAATCAAAAACTTGATTGTTGCAACTGGGCCGAGATTCTTAAGGCTTATCCGGTAAGTACTTCATATTATTTAACATTTTTTTTTTACTTATTTTACCCTAAATTCTTATTTTTTTTAAACTTGAAATGGTTGGATCTTTCGAAATATGAAGTTCCAATTCTTCTTTTGGGTAGGAAAGGGCTTCTAGAAAGATACGTATAGGGTCTTTTTTTTTTTTTTATATATAAATACTTGATTAATTTTTTATTTACTTCTAGAGCGGTAGTTAAAGAATGAGGATGTTATAGACTTGAAGGATCGTAGGGTGTAAGGGCTTCTCCAAAACTAAGTATATATTTTGTTTGTCTTCTTTCTTTTTCTATATAAGCAGTACTAATTTCAATTTCCTTGATCAATTTTTCTATCTACTTAGGGCGGCATTTCGTGGACAAGAATGAAATAAACTAGATATGGGATTAGACACGTAAAGAACCCATACGTGAGAAGCGTAAAACTTTTTGAAGCTAAGTACGACTTTATATTTTTCTTTAATTTTGGGCTTAGGTATTAACGTTCCAGCATTAAAAAGTTCACTTCAAAATTGTCTCTCTTTAATTCGTTATTTTCAAATTTCTAGTGAAGATTTTTTTGATAAAATTCGACCTTATCAGAAACCTTTTGATCCAACTTCGTGGGCAATGCTGATTCAAATTCGATCTGCTTTAAGTCGACCTGTGTTGATTTTAAAAATGTTATGAAATATTGTGTAGTTAGTTAAATTTTGGATAGTTAAGGCTTAGGTTAGAGTTAGGTAGTTAATAGCATTGGTTAGATAGTGGGTTAGATTAGCTACTTCGAATCTGTTCATTGCGCAATAGATAGAAATTTTATTTTGTGCTATAATTTTGAATTTGTAAAAAATTTTTATAAATAAAATATAACTACCTCTGAATCGGTTCGTTGTAATAAATGTCTTATGCGCTTTAGTATATGATAATACGAAGACGATTTGAAACGATAACATCTATTAAAATAATTAAAATAGGAGCTATGCTGATTTTTTTAAAAAATTTGAGCGAAGATATCTCCGCAACCAACTGACCGAATTCGATGATAGAAGCTGCGCCGATTTTTTTAAAAAATTTGAGCGAAGATATCTCCGCAACCAACTGACCGAATTTGATTAAAATTTTTTTATTCGAATTCTATGGATCCATAGAATTCGAATAAAAAAATTTCATCAAATTCAGTCAGTTGGTTGCGGAGATATCTTCGCTAAAAGTTAGAGAAAAGTCAAAACGTCTACAAAATAGAAGCTGCGCCGATTTTTTTAAAAAATTTGAGCGAAGATATCTCCGCAACCAACTGACCGAATTTGATGAAAATTTTTTTATTCAAATTCTATGGATCCATAGAATTCGAATAAAAAATTTTCATCGAATTCAGTCAGTTGGTTGCGAAGATATCTTCGCTAAAAGTTAGAGAAAAGTCAAAACATCTATCAAAATGGAAGCTGCGTCGATTTTTTAAAAAATTTGAGCGAAGATATCTCCGCAACCAACTGACTAAATTCGATAAAAATTTTTTTATTCGAATTCTATGGATCCATAGAATTTGAATAAAAAAATTTTCATCAAATTCGGTCAGTTGGTTGCGGAGATATCTTCGCTCAAATTTTTTAAAAAAATCGGCGCAGCTTCTATTTTGTAGACGTTTTGACTTTTCTCTAACTTTTAGCGAAGATATCTCCGCAACCAACTGACTGAATTTGATGAAATTTTTTTATTCGAATTCTATGGATCCATAGAATTCGAATAAAAAAATTTTTATTAAATTTGGTCAGTTGGTTGCGGAGATATCTTCGCTCAAATTTTTTAAAAAAATTGGCGCAGCTTCTATTTTGATAGACGGTTTGACTTTTCTCTAACTTTTAGCGAAGATATCTCCGCAACCAACTGATCGAATTCGATGAAAATTTTTTTATTTGAATTCTATGGATCCATAGAATTCAAATAAAAAAATTTTCGCCAAGTTTGGTCAGGTGGTTGTGGAGATAACTTCGCCCAAAGGTTTAAAATTTTTTATTTTTCTTTGATGTCCAAGAGATCGTTTAATTCTGGGTTACACAAAAGTAGTCAACCTGTCCGGCGTTCTTACACGATCGAGTGATCGACAAAAATAGAGATCACGTGACTTTTTTTTAATTTTAATTGGTTGAAAGGCCAGAGATATATAATTATATATCTCTAGCTAGAGATGCCTAGAAGAACCCTTTTTTGTTAGTTATGGTTAGAGTGAGGTTAGAATAGTGTATAGGCGAAAAAAGGGGTTTTTATAATAAAATTTTGCAAAGAATTTTTTTTGTTAGAGCATGAAGAGTGGTTTCATAAACAAAATCATGAGCCATAGACAATTTTTTAAAAGATTATTATTTTTTCTCGATTTCACATTATACCTGATTCTACGATCTGATTGGTTTATCAGATAGGTGTGTTACAACGCATATACACTAAATTACATAAACCTTTTATTAATACATTTTTCAATTTTTTTAAAAGCTCAATATTTTAAAAATAAGCTATTTCATATTTTTTTGTATAATTTTTTGGCCAAAAAAGGTAGCTTATTTTCAAATACATATAGTTCTATTAGTCAAAAATAAACATATTATACACATATCTTACATATATCTGGTACCTGATATGTGTAGATTATGTATATAATATGTATAGGATATGTATAATCTGGTACCCGATATGTATAGTATTAATATAGGATATCAAACACATGTTATATACATATAGTATATATGCCATATATGTACTATATAGGTGCCAATTAATTAATCAACAATCACTTCACCAATATAACATTTCATCGACAATTATTCACCAACAAGTTCACATTTTATCGACAGTTTATTTTACCGGTCATTGTCATTAGGGTTAAAGTAGAATTAGATAGAATTAGTGCTAAATTTAGTGTGTTGTTTAAAAATAAACTTGTTGATGAAATGAGCTTCTGTGAAACAAACTATTAGTAAAATGAACTTGTCAGTGAGTATTTGTTAGTGAAATGTTATGTTGGTAAAGTGATTGTTGGTAAAATAATATGAACCTGTACTATATACATATTTTATACATATTTAGTATATGATAATATATATTCTATACATATTGGGTACCAGATATGTGTAGAATATGTGATGAATATATTATTAATACTTATTCTACAGCAATCAACTACCTAATTGATTTAGAAAATCATTGAACATAACCAATCAAATTTATATAAATAATAATTAAAATAGTTAAATATATCCTAATTTTGATTATTATTTTAAATTATTAATAAAAACTAATATTAAATTATTAATTTATATCCAAAATTTTGCAGAAAAAAACTTTTATTAAAGTGCAAAAGCCTATTTATAAACGAAATTTTTAGTTATTGGAAGTTTTTAAAGCAAAAACAAAAAAAAATAAAAAATTAAAAAAGTTTTTCAAAACTATGTTTACTACTAAGTAAATTGACCACGCAAATTAATTAAATATTGTTCTATAGACCAAGGCAGTTCTAAAGATAGTAACATCATGAAAAGCAGCCTAGTAGATCTCTTTCTACGACCTCTTAATCTTTCAAAATGATTGTTTATATAAATTATATGATTTAAAGAAAATCATTTTAAAACTTTAAGAGGCCATAGAAAAAAATCTACTAGGCTGTTTTTCATAATTTCACTACCTTTAGAACTATCTTCGTCTATAGAACAATATTCAATTAATCGATATAGTCAATTTACTTAGTAGCAAACATAGTTTTAGTACACTTTTTTATTTATTTTTAAATAATTATAAATAGGAAAATTATTCATGGCGACCCGTCACCATAGCGACCCCTATATGATCATTCAATCACGACGATCATATAAATAAGATAAGATTTTTCTTTTTTTTTGTTTATTTTTTTTTTGTTTTTTTTTACTAACTTTAATATTTTTTTTTTGAAAGTCGTCGCTAGAGCTGTCGTTGGATCCATAGTTAGAGCCGTAGTTGGAACCATCTTTAGGGCCCTGAAGCCATCGTTGGAGCTTTGAAGCAGTCGTGGAGTCGCGTTTGGGTCGTGGATTCCTTGTTATTTTGGTAGTCGGTAGGTTTTTTCGTTCTTCATATTTGGTATGTTTTCGCGTATTTTGGTTTGTTTCTTAGATTCTTTGTGTTTCTGTAGATTTTCCAGTAAGTTTTGCTCGTCGTTTTTCGGTGGGTTCTTTAGCAAGTTTGCATGTTCTTTCGGCAAGTTGTTTGCCATATTTTGGTTGGTTTTTCAGCAGTTCGATAGGTTTTTTTTTCAAGTTCTTCATATTTTTGTATATCTTCGCGTATTCATTTCTTCTTCACATTTCTGTAGATCTTCTGCTCGTCATTTTTTTTCGGTGGGTTCTTTAGCAAGTTTGTCACTTTTTGGCAGGGTTTTTCTGCAAGTTGTTTGCCGTTTTTTGGTTTCTTCAGCAAGTTCTTCAGTAAGTTCGTTGTGGGTTCTTTCGTCGATTTTTGGTGGATTCTTCATGGTTTCCAGTAAATCCTTCGCGATTTTTAGTGGTAAGTTCGTCTTGGGTTCTTTAGTAAGTTTTTTGTCGTTTTTTGTGGTTCTTTAATAACTTGGTCTTTTCAGAATAATGGTGGATTCTTCGTGGTTCTTACGTAAGTTCGTCGTGCTTTCAGTGAATTCTTCGTTGATTTTGGTCGGTTCTTTACGAAGTGCATTTGTTTGTTATTTCATCCTGTTTCACCGGTTTATTCGTCATTGTTTTTTGCTGTTTTCGCCTGTTTTCGCCTATTTTCTTCTGCTTTATTCATTTTTTTCTTGCTGTTTTCGCACCGATTTCATCTGCTTTATTTGTCGTTTTTCTTGTCGTTTTTGTCCTATTTTTGTAAAAAAAAAATTATTAATAAAATAATAAAAAAAAACTTTTTAATAATAAAAAAATTTTTTAATAATAAAAAAACTTCAAAAAATTTTTTTAGTAAAAAAAAGTCGACCACGTGATCGCTTTTGATTGGCCGATTACAGGGTCGCTATGAACTAACGCTCTTATAAATAAATAAAAAAGTGTGCTTAAACCATATTTGCTACTAAGTAAATCAACTATATTGATTAATTGAATATTGTTCTATAGACCAAGGCAGTTCTAAAGGTGGTGAAATTATGAAAAAGGTCCAGTAGATCTTTTTCTATGGCTTTTCAAAGTTTTAAAACAATTGTTTATATAAATCACATGATTTAAACAATCATTATAAAAGTTTAAGAGACATAGAAAAAGATCTACTGGACTATTTTTTATAATCTTACTATCTTTAAAACTACCTTGGTTTAGAGAACAATATTCAATTAATTAGCATAGTTGATTTACTTAGTAGTAAATATAGTTTTAGAGTACTTTTTTATTTATTTTAATAATTTATAAATGCAAGATATAAATACAATATAAATATGATATATATATGATATATATAGTATATATGTATAATATGTGTACGATATTCTATATTAACTCTACATATATTGGTTACTTGATATTTATTTAATATGTACTTGATAGATTTTAGATATATGACAGAGTTTTGTTGATATCTATTAGATGTCTATCTGTTACCTATCTAGTACATCAGGAAATTTTTTAAACAGATATTAATCGATATATAACAGTTAATTGTTTTATATCGATTAAAAAATAACTATAAGGTAAGCATGGGCATTATGCGCAGTACCAATTAGAAGGCTTCCAGAAATTACGTAATTTTTATTTATTATAAAATTTTCTAATTTATTATACACCCACTCACACCTGATACATATTAAAAAAAAAAAAATTTAAGAAATTACGCCCATTTATTCCTGAAAGATAATAACTCCACAATAAGCATTTATCCAAATAACTAACTATTGGATATCCAGATCTGAATTTATTCAGATATCCATTTCTATTCATTTACTATTGGTATCCGAATACCTGTGAATATCTGAGTAATTTGAATTATTTGGATAATTAGATACGAATGATGGATTTATTCAAATTAGACATACTACCAAGAGATGTTGATCGAAGCCTAGCTCACCTTATATCCCTTGTCGATCTAATATCCAATCAATTCAACTTTTAACGCCATAGAGATTAATTTAGTATATGATAAAATCACAGCTTCAAGTTTTCATCATATATTATTTCTAGAGTTATTGTTTGAATATCTTTAGTAATTGATGTATTTGTAAAAGAAGTAATTCATTAAATTGCACTTATCTAATCTAGATTAGAACCTGTTTTGAAAATCTTATGTTCAAATTAGAAATCGAGAAGTTCTTATCATTCGAAAAAAAAATGGATGAAACAAAAACTTGAATAAATATCCGATATTTCCTGAAATAAGGAATTTAAAAAAAGGATATAATAAATTTTAAAGTTGAGAACATATTTGTTCTTATAAGAACATAGATCTCAAAAAGATTTCCAATACCGATTAGTTAGAGCTATAGACCAGGACGAAAAGACCTATTCATTTCCGGCCATTTAAACGTTCTTTGATTCAAATTATTTCTATTATATTGTTGACAATGGGCTGCATGGTCGAAAAATAAATAGGCATTTCCGCCCTGCTTAGATTATATCGATATACCTGAAAAGCCCTTTGCATTAAAATCACACCTGAATAAATTGCTATTTAAGGTTAATACAAGAATTTAATTTCAGTTACATAAAGTTTAGAAACCTGATATAACCACTTCAGGGAAAGGAGATGCTTCAGGCGTAATTCAAGCATAACAAAAGCACCATATCGCAAAAATCCAGATTCTCCAACCCATATACCTGTTATTTTTAAATGCCATTATATGCAATTGTTATCATTGACTTTGCATAATTATTAATTTCGTGACGTACTTTTGGAGGTACATACATACAAAGCTATCAACAAACTGGGGATAAAATAAGTTTCCAATTTGTAAATGTTAAATAAAACATGAAACTTATCAATCTATAAAGTATGCACGACTTTCATATATAAATATTCACCTTCGTGTGTTGTCGGACTTAAGATAAAACTGTTGCTATTGCTATAAAACTTCAATTCCTATTCTCTGATAAGATCCATTTTCGTTCAAACGAAGGCATTTATTTTATTTCTAATTATTTTCCTTTCTTGTCGAAGCCGAAAAATTCGGTTTAAAAAAATTAAACTAAATTTTTTTCAAACGGCATATAAGCAATGCAAACCTTTTTAAATACCCCACGTTATAATAAAAAATATATATTCAAAAATTCTACGAACCTTTATAAAAAGTTTTGCAATGCGTATGTATACAAGTTAGCAGTATCAACAGGCAATCCATCTCCAAATGCCCAAACCGTATTTGCTAATGCACAAAACGAATAGAAGCAAGTGCGAAGAAAAGAAAAAGAAGACCTTGAACAAATTATAAACACTTACTTCGCTACTCCTATTCGACCACCTTTGTATACATCTTTTTTATCTACTTAAAGGAATAAAACATTAAGTAATTAGGAAGGTTATGAATCTGATTCAGAAGAAAGTGATGAGTCGCCTAGTACCAATACAGAAGAGCCACGGTATAATGCATCAGCACAAAATCGTCACTTGAAAAACAAAAAGCCGCTGAAGAAAAGCTAGCAGAATTAAATGACCTGTATCATATCGCACAAGATTCACAACTTCGTCATAATTTTCTTGTTCAAATTACAGAAAACAAACAAATAATTGAAGATGAAAAATCGAGGAAAAATTTAAAAAATCATGCGGCTGTGCAAGCAAGGTGTCGAGCAAAAAAACTTAAGGCTTTAGAAGAAAACAGCAAAGTTATTCGTTATGATTCTCCTGGGCGACCTTCTTTTTTTCAACAAAATCCTGATCTTCATATGCAACTTCATTCATGCATAGAATTCGGTAGTGCTTCACAAAAAAGAAGAAAAGAAATAGTTAAAGTACGCACTACCCTTTACCTAAAAACTGAAATGGAAGAAAGATATAAAATTTATATGTCACGTTTTAGTCTTGATACGTATCTCTGGCCTCAGCGCATCAATTCTCTAAGTGCAAAATGACATTATTATTCCGTAGCCATCCAGGTGATGTCTGTTTCAAGAAATGAAATGAAAGACTATATTGATGAACATTATTGTTTTTTATCAGTTAAAAGTGCGCGACAATTCGTAACCTCTTTTGTTTCACATTCTGTGATCATATCACAAGATGATAAAGTGAAAGTTCCCTTAAGTGTTCCAGCAGTAGGACGGACCTTTAAACCTATTTAGTCAGATAACGAACCTGTCGCCGTCTCCGACTATGACTTCCCTAAAGGTAGTATGCAGAAATTAATTCCATCTGTGTATCTTATTATTGATCCCAAAGATTCAAGCGATTCATTATGAAAAGGCCAACTTTCAATTTTTATACATCCCCAACGGATAGATATGTTGTACTTGCATCGGAACCGGCCTAATATAACAATCCCAGATGATAATTTTGTTATTTTGACCTAAAATTATTTTTTTTCTAATTTTAATCGACTTTAAAATCAAATAATTTGCAAAATTTCCATTCAGGACTAAACTATAAAAATTCTAATCCGTGGGATATGACAGGTACATCGTCATTAACGCATATGGCAGATATTTTGTCTCTGTCAGAAAATCTAGACCTTGATCAAGCTTTAAAAATAGAAAATGAATTCAAACCGATTTTGGTCTTGCTAGTCGATGGTGGACCTGACAAAAATCCTAAATATCTGAAAAATATTTAAGAATACTGTAAATTGTTTAAATTATTAAATCTCGATTATTTCACTATTCGAACTTATGCTCCAGAACAGTCGGCCTACAACTCAGTGGAAAGAAGTATGTCTACTCTTTCAGAAAAGTTAGAAGGAATCGTTTTACCTATTGATCATTTTGGATCCCATCTTGATACCATAGAGAATATTACAGACAGTAATCTTAAACTTCGCAATTTTAATTATGCTGGTGAAAAACTTCGTGATTTATGGCAAAGAGACGATATACATGGACACAAAGTTGCTGTAAACTATATTGATTATAAAATCAATCCTTTTGATGAACCTTTTGATATTTCGTGGAACTGGATTGATAAACACTATCAAATATGTCGCTATTCCCTTGATATACGAAGGTGTGATGATGTTAGATGCTGTTCTCCGTAGAGAAATGAAGCTGTAGAAGCTTTGCTTGCAGAAAATAATGGATTCTTACCACCACTTACTAAGGACCGGGATGGCCACTTTCTCAGCCCTATCCATATATTTCAGTATACGGATAAAATAAATTACCAGGCTATGATCAAAACTGCCCTTCCGTTTCCTGGAAAATGTATTCACGATTAACTTGTTCTACTTGCAAATAATACTTTTCTACCTTAGCATTTCTTACTCAATATAAAAAAGCGTTTCATTTTCCTACTAATAGAAAGCCCAAAATTAATGCTATAACAGATGACTGTCTTCCACCATTACCTTATGTTTATGTAGAAAATGTGTTAGACTCGAGTATGTCAGATGGTTGACACTTTTTACCTGAATAAAGAATTCAACGACTTTCAACACACTTCGGGAATTCTTGAAAAGTTGTAAATGTCGCAATAATTCAAAAAAAATTCAAGAGTGGATAGGATTAGGACATTGATATATAAGGGTGTGTTAGAATAGAAAACTTGTAAAGAAAAAATCAAAGTAGTAAATAAAAATAACTTATATTCGCTTGCAGTTATTTCTTATTTTAAATATGCATAATGGTAAAATTTGTGTTGTATCTCCTGAAATTTCCAGTAAAGTACTAGCTAAATCATATTGTGTTGTAAATAAAGACGGTAAGGTAATGAGATTTTCCCACCAATATTACTTGGTGTGCAAGAATTGTTTATCTTTCAACCACGAATTTAATGTCACTAAAAAAAAAAGCAAAAAAAAATTGGATGAGGCAAATATTTTTATTGCATTAAACAAGACCACTCACCAAGAACGCCGGTGAAACATACAAGATTTACCTATAAGAACGCCGACAAGACCACTTCAAGAACGCTGAAGAACACAAAAGATGTTGAAGAAGCATACCATATTTGTCTGAAAATAAGCTACCCTTTTTGGCCAAAAAGTTACACAAAAAATCGTAGGAGTAGCTTATTTTCAGATTGTTAAATTTTTCGAAAAATTGAAAAACATACTAATAAAAAGTTGTCCAAATGCCATGAAATTTTTATTTTAGGTGTATTTCGTTACGCTGAACAAGTTTACTTATTCGACCTTTTGAAGTTTACTTAGTAGAAAAAAAGTTTTGTATATAGCAACTGTTAACAATTTCTTTAAAAATTTTTCTGAAAATCCGGGGGTAGCTTCTTTTGGAGGTAGCTTATTTTCGGAAATCTACAGTAGGCTAAAAAAAAATATAACAGTAAAAATAAATAAATTTCATAAAACGAACATAGAATGGCTATTTGTATTCGCGGACTTATGGGACCGTGATAATTTTTTTGATCAGCAAAGCGGCATTTTCAAAAAAAATTATCGTTGATGCTAGAGGTCAGATTCAATGAATAGTATATTCGATATTCACTGAATATTTGAATATTCGAATATTTAATTTTTCACTGAATTGAATATTTGAATATTTAAAATATTCACCAAATAATTCATTGAATATTCAATAAATAAATATATAAATTATTAATAAAAATAAATAAATTATAAAATAAATTATAAAACAAGTTTGTTTAATAAAATAAATAAATTTAATAAATTTAATATTTATATTTTATTTTATAATTTGAATAATATACATATATATATTATAACTATAATATACTTAAAAATAATATATAAATAAGTTACGTCTGTCAACTGTACTCGGCGTAAAATACCTATATATTAGTTTAAAAAATATATAAAGCTTAATATATAATCAAAATTTAAAAAATTTGAGCTGCATGGGAGACATATAGACGGACCCAAAGCCTGCTTTAAAAAAAGCATGTCTATAGCCTATACTTTGGCTCTAAATCTATCTAATTTTTATAATTATTTTTCTAAAAATAAGAAAACAAGCAAAAATTAGTATCTTGGTTTAATAATTAAAAAAATAGAATGCATAGAACAGAATATAACCATAACTAAAAAGCTCTAAAACTTGGACCAAATTCTTCTATGCTTCTTTTGTAACTGGGGTTTTTACACCTTATCAGTTATGTTATTAAATAATATTAGCATTATGACACCACAACAATATAATACGGTAACCTCATGACAATACCTAAAGCTCCAAAAAACAATATAAAAACACCACAACGACAGCATAGTAAGACGACAATACTATAAAAAAAAATGTAATAGTAAAAAAAGTAAGAATAAAAAAAAAACATTTATCTATGCCAATTAAAAAAAATAAAATTTAAACTCTTTAAAAAAAATTTTTTTACTCACGACAGAAGTAACTGCATTTTATAAGCAGTGAGGCTTTGAAACCGAATTAGAAATTTACTATGTAGTGTAGATCTATACTATATAATTCTGTAATACTGTAATCTATCTTATAAAAGTTATAAGTGTCCGTCCGCTTAAAGCATTCTGATTGGTCGAATTTGGGTATCCTGATCATGATGATCGTCCTTTGTCTTATGTCAGGTGATCTACATGTGATCGTTCCTATTATCTGAGTTCAAAAATATACGGAATCTATTTTGCTATGTAAAAAAAATATACGGAATCTACCGTATATGTCCGAAAATAAGCTACTACCTAAAATAAGCTACACTCCTGATTTTTTTTAAAAATTTTAAAAAATTTGTTAGCAGTTGCTACATATAAAACTTTTTTTCTACTAAGTAAACTTCAAAATTTCGATTAAGTAAACTTGTTTAGCGCAAAAAATACACCTACAGTAAACATTTGGTATCATTTGAATAACTTTTTATTAGTACGTTTTTCAATTTTTTCAAAAAATGCTATATTTCGAAAATAAGCTACTTTATGATTTTTTGTGTAATTTTTTGGCCAAAAAAGGTAGTTTAATTTCGGACACATACGGTATTTTGCTGTGTAAAAAAAATATAATTAAGAGTTCCAAAATTTATGAAATATAAAACTTGCAGATAATACTAGGAGTTGACTATAAGTCAACTATTCGAAAAATTAAAAAGCGCCCAACATACTACAGCACTATAAATTATCAGGCACTAACACTAGGGTGTCTGGGATTATGCGATGCTATGCTATGCGCATAATTGACCATTTTTTCACATTGCATATGCTTCGCATAATTAAGCAAAAAAAAGCATTCAGGGCACGTGCCTCAAATATGATTGGTAGATAGATTTTTTGAGATACGAATAGCTAATGTAGGAAAAAGTTCTGATGTAGAAAATGAACGAACTGAAAATACAAGTAAGGTCGAGACAAATTTTTTTGTCAATATCTAAATAATTCTGAGAATAGTATATGTAGAATAACACTATAAAGATCGCATAATCTATTTAAATATTTCGCATAAACTTAAATTTATTTCATCGCATATACATAGAAACAAAGATAGTTAACATAAAATATATAAGGACATTTTTTACGCAATTTCTCCTGGACACCCTAACCAACACACTAGGAGGATCAGTGGGTTATACAGGGCTCTAGGTGCCGGCTAATCAGGTGACATTACGCAAGGGCCAAATATGGCTCAGACTGCTGGCAAAATTCATGCAGAATATATCCACCAATCACGTGATGTTGCACCAAGCATCAACCAAGAATTACATAAATACACTCGCCACAGACTCTTTCTCTCTCCACTCACAGACAGAATCAATGATAAAAAGAGTTTCGTAAAATGCTACTGTACGTAAATTTATAATTTCTTTTAAGGTATTATAAGATAACTATGCTTTTATAAAGCTTATATGGGCGTTGATTGGCTGAAATTTTAATAAAAAACTTCAATATGTATCTATTAATCAAAAGGTAAACAGTATTTTTTACTTACATTTCTTAAATTAAAGCAAATTAAAGAAATTACGTGCCTTATCAGGTAAAATATTTTTTATCTTTTTTTTTTTATATATATATTCATCCCTAATTCTGATCCGTTTGACCCAGGTTACACTAATTTAGTATTTACCATATTTATTTTTGTATACCAGTAACTACTATAGTATGGACATAAGGACGTATCTAACTACTAGTTTTATATTAAAAAGTTCTGTCTGTCCGCTTAAAGCAATCTGATTGGTCGAATTTGGGTACCGTGATCAGGATCGTCATCAAGTGATCGTTTGCTATCTTCTATATATTATTAAATTCAATTCTGACTGGTCAATTTCAGTACTTATGTATACATAAACAAGTTCATTTCAACAAAGTTTATTTACCCTAAATAGACAAGAATTGTTAATTAAACTATTAATAAAAATAACATGTACAGTATATAAATTGTAGATAATATAAAAGATTTATATATTCTAACACGCATATAACCATCGACGTGTACAATTCAATTTCAGTTATCGTGATCTGGTTCATTATTCATGAGTGCTGACTTATTTTATTAAAAAAATAATATGTATTTGTTATAAAGATAAGGTTTCGAACTTTCGATTTTACCCCTAGGTTCATTTCAGATTTTTTATCTGTGCACTTTTTTTTATTAATTTTATTTTATTTTATTTCTAAATAAATGCCTTCATACTACAGTACATATAATTTCATTTATCTTTTAATA
>QKWP01001773.1:0-26295 GCA_003550325.1 Gigaspora rosea | reverse complement strand
TTTTTTTTTTTTTACTTTCAGTATCTTGTTCGTGTTATACTAATTCTTTTCAGGCTCAAGGTAGGCGGCTGTTGCATTTTACGTTACTGGATATGCTCGTTGTTGGTGTCGAATTTGCTGAATTTGAGAGGCACACTGTCTAATGTTCGTGGTTGGTGTAGTGGTTTCTTTATGGCATTTGTGCAGTGTAGTCTTTATGGCGTTATGTAGTATTTGTGTGGTGTTTTTATAGTATTTGTGTGTTGTTTCTAAGGCGTTTTTGTGATGTTTCTTGTAATATGTTTTGTAGTTTTTTGTTTTTTTTTATTAATAAAAATATATTATTATTATTTTTTTTTAATAAAAATATATTATTTTTTATTATTTTTGTGAAATTTATAATTGATCAATATTATATGTATTTGTAATAAATTACATTATTAAAATATATGAATATTCGAATATATTCTTTTAATATATGAAAAATTAGCATTATTATTTGCTTTTTACAATCTGTGGATTATTGATTAAAAATTTGTGCAGAAAATTAAATCTGGCAGAAAATGAAGAAAAATTTCTTCAACGATCACTGGCAGGGTCACAGATCTGCATTAATTTTTAATAATTGTTTTTTTTAGAAATTTGCACAGATCTGTACTAAAAAAAACTTTCCCGATGAAACTCAAATCTGAAATTGTATAATTTATAGTAAAATTTGAACTTATGATAATTTTGTATAAAGCTTTTAATAAAATTAAGTGTATAAAGTTATATTAAAATTTTGAGTCTGGATCTGAGTTATATCAGAGTTCTTCGGGGTCCTGGTATACTACTATAATTGTATTCTATACTCTAAATGCTCTAAACGCCTCTTATAACAAATAATGCGATGCGATTCATATATAGTATAATGAATATTCGATTAATACATATTGTTGATTATATATATTATATATATTATATATATGTAACCTGATAATTTAGTAAACCCACTATCCACCTAAAAATCACATAATTTCTGGAAGCCCCTTATGGCGCACACTAGAGTTAGAACCAAGATGATTTTTTCAATCCGGATATAACTAGAATTAAAAAAATAAATCCGAATTAATTTTATTTAAATCCGGATATAAATATATTTGGATTAATTCGGATATAAATCTAAATCCGAATACAAATCTAAATCTGAATACAAATCTAAATCCGGATATAAATCTATATCCGGATATAAATCTATATACGGTTAAATAGCAATGATGTAACTTCGTTCATCAGAATTTCAGTTATATTTTGTACCAAACACAATTTATCTAATTTATTAGAGATTGTGCCTGATACAAAATATAAGTGAAACCCAATGGCATGTTTTTTTTTGATAGTACAAATATCTGGATTATATATTATATCCGGATTATATCTTGTATCTGGATTATATGTGGTATCCGGATTGTATATTTTATCTGGTTATATATTATATCCGGATTGTATTATATCCGGATATAGTTGGTTCAAAAAATTGAATCCGGATTTGTTTAAAAACTGGATTAATCTGAATATAAATATAAATCTGTATTCATCTACTACCTCTAGCGCACACATGATATCTTGTGATTCAATGATCAGAATCAGATGATTTTGCTACCATTAGATTCATTACGATAAGATGAATCAAAAGGTAGTAAAATCATCTAATTCTGATTACTAGATCACAAGATATTGATACTTAAATAAAATAAATAAAATTTTTAATTTTAAAGTTTTAATAAAACCTAATCGTAGATGTTAATATTGACTTTTTTGATTAAGTAAATCGACCTTCATTATTAAGACAATTTTGTTTGTTGTTACAAATTCTACTTACTTCTAAATTTTCATAAAAATCAGATAATTTTTTATTAAGTTATTTGTAAAAGTATACTTGTGCTATTATAGGCTTTTTTGGTACAAAACCGTATTTTATAAAAATCAATTAATAATCAATTAATAAAAATTATCTGATTTTATGAAAATTTAAAGGTAAGTAGAACATATAATAATTAATAAAATTGTCTTATTAATAAAGGTCGATTTACTTAATAAAAAATTTGCTAACAATGCATTAAAGTTATTTTTTTTAGTCTTTTAAATTTTAATCTTTTATTGCTAGTAAATTGTGGTGTAATGATTAGAATAAAAATGTTTCTGGTACTATTCAACTCGACTCACTGAGACAATCCGAATGGTACCAAATCATTCGATTCTAATTGCTAGATCACAAGATATCATGTGTGCGCCATAATTGGTACATGTATCATAATTTGTTGATTTTTTAGCTTTTTTTTAATTTGCAATATTGAGTGATCTAGTAATCAGAATCAAACGATTTTGGTATCATTCGATTTGTCTCAATGTGACGAATCGAATGATAGCAAAATCGTTTGATTCTAATTATTAGATCACTGATAATAACCATTAAAGTTACCTGTACCATAATACCTATACTTACCTTATATATCGATTAACTAGTTAAAATTAATATATATCTATAAATCGATATATATTATTTTCAATAGAAATCATTATATATATTATGTGATTAAAATATTTTTAATGATCTAAAAATAGATTGGTAAAAATTTTAACGATTTATTTTAAATTAATTATTAAGATTTTTAATGATTTAATTTATTACAGTTCTTTTTTAAAATTTTTTTTTTTGTTTATTTTTTTTTGTTTATTTTTTTTTATTTATTTATTTTTTTATTTTTTTTTTGGTTTATTTATTTTTTTGGTTTATTTATTTTTTTTATCTATTATTTATTTTATTTATTATTTTTTTTATTTTTTTTCTTGTTTTTTTCGAATTTTTTTCTTTGTTTTTTTTTTGATTTTTTTTTAATTCAAATAGTTTTTTTAACAATTTTTTATTTTTTTATTTTTTTTTATTTTAAATTTTTTTGTTTATTTATTTATTTTTTTTATTTATTTTATTTCTTTTTGATTTTTTTTTGATTTTTTAATTTTTTAATAATTTATTTTTTTTAATAAAGTTTTTTTTATTATCTTGTTTTTTTTTAATTTTTTTTTTACGTTTCTATTATTAATTTTTTTTCTAATTTTTTTGTTTTACTTTATTCTTTTTCTATATTGTACTATATTTAAATTAATATGGGGTAAGTATTTTTTTATTTTTTTTCTTTGCTTTTTTTCTTCTTAAACTTTTACTAATATCTCTTTTTTTGTTTTGCTTTGTTAAAATGCCAGGTGGTTGAAATTGGAAGCATGTAAGTCTCCAGCTAGGTATTGGAATGGTACATAAGTACCAGTTCTTTTTTCGTTTTTATTGTTTTATGATTTTTTTGTTCTTACTAACAATATTCTTCTTGTAGGTTTGTATTTTGTTAGAGTACTGGAATAGCACTAGGAATGGAGATTTGAGAACTGGAACCAGTACTAAAAAATAAGTACTGGTTCTTTTTTGTTGTTCTTTTGTTTTTTTAGTTACATTTTTCATTTTTACTAACAATGTTTTCTTGTAGGTTCGTGTTTTATTAGGGTATTGAAATGCTACCGAAAATGGAGATTCAAGAACTAGGACTAGTACAAAAAAATACCATATTTGTCTGAAAATAAGCTACCCTTTTTGGTCAAAAAGTTACAAAAGTTACACAAAAAATCATAGAGGTAGCTTATTTTCAGATTGTTAAATTTTTTGAAAAATGAAAAACGTACTAATACAAAGTTGTCCAAATGCTATGAAATTTTTACTGTAGGTGTATTTCATTGCGCTGAACAACTTTACTTTGTAAAAAAGGTTTATATGTAGCAACTGTTAATGATTTCTTTAAAAATTTTTCTGAAAATCCCGGGGTAGCTTTTTTTGGAGATAGCTTATTTTTGGAAACCTATGGTAAGTACTAGGTCTTTTTTGTTTTTCTTTTTGTTTTTCAGTTATTTTTTTGTTTTTATTAACAATTTTCTTTATGTAGATTCATGTTTTATTAGAATATTAGAATAGCACTGAAAATGAAGATTTGAGAACCGGAACTGGTACTAAAAAATAAGTACCAGTTCTTTTTTTTTGTTTTTTTTGTTTTTTAGTTACTTCTTTCATTTTTACTAACAATGTTTTCTTGTAGGTTCGTGTTTCGTTAGGGTATTAAAATGCTATGAGGAATAGAGATTCAAGAACCAGGACTAGTACAGAAAGATAAATACTAGTACTTTCTTGTTATTCTTTTTGTTTTTTGGTTATTTTTCATTTTTTACTAACAATTTTCTTGTAGGTTTGTGTTTTGTTGTCGAATTGAAGTTGAAATCATGGTGCCGGAATAGAGATTCAGAAAAGTACTGGGAATGAAGATTCAAAAACTGGTACTATCACAAAAAACTATATAGCTCTTTCTTGTTTGTTCTTACATAGTAATTATAGAATTATATAGTAATTATGTAATATAAAAATATATGAAGTTTTTTTAATAAATTAAAAATATTTAAAATCAAATTTTTAATAAGGACAGTGTCATTAATCACCTGATTATTTTTTATCAGAGGCCTACCCCCTCCCTCTTTCTCAATATATAAATAGTCAGGTTCTTATATATAATTTCAACTTTTTTTACCCCCCTCCCCTCTAAAAAATCACCTGATTTTTGTTACTCCCCTAAATTATATCTTTTATTATCAAAATATCAATTGTTTTTAGAGTTTTATTAAAACGCACTGTTATAGAATGAATAGTCATTATTTTGTTGTATTTTATTATTATTTTATTGTGTATTTTATAATCTTAAGAAGTAGACATTTAGAATAGTTTATATCGCTTATAACGCTTATAACGCTTATAATGATTATAACGATTATATCGCTTATAACGCTTATATCGCTTATAACGCTTATAACGCTTATATCGCTTATAACGCTTATACCGCTTATACCGCTTATACTGCTTGTAATGATTATATCACTTATAACGCTTATACCGCTTATACCGTTTATAATGCTTATATCGCTTATATTGCTCTTGTAAATTAACGCTTATAGCGCTTATTCTAAAATGTATTTAAAGACACAGAATTTCCCTTAGTCAAGGTAGACTAGATAGATCCAGACATTGTATTTTATCTTTACCTTTATATTATTATCCTCCTCTCTTATTATTAATAAACTCTTGGGATTACTAAGGAATAAACACCTTGGAAGCCCTCTTGTTAAATTAATAAACTGCCTATTATCTCCTGTGTTTTATACTGAACTGCCCTTAGAGAAGAGTATAATTTCTTACAAACTAAAGAATTATACCTACCTCTTGGACACCGCTATAAACTGATAAAGGATCCCTGTAGCCGTGTCATTGTTATAGTAAGGAGTTAAAGAAGGCCTCCCTACTGTAACATTTGGTGCCTTCTGGCGGAAAAGCATTAAAAATTGTTGGAAATATTAAAATAATTGGGAAGCATTCAAAAACAGTTGGTCATTACCTCCATGATGGTATTCTTCTTTAGAAACAGAATATCCAAAGGATATTATTTTTGGAAAAAGAGGCAACATAAAAGATTCTTAAAACAAAAGCAACAACAAGAAAAACAACAAGAAAAACAACAACTTTATCAACAATGGAATGGAATAGTGAAGTCAATTTCTAGTCTTTTAATAGAAAACAACTATTATTTTTCACTTGAAACATGGACACTTATAGTTCAACTTTGCAGCCTAATAACTAAACTTCCTGTTTAAACAAATTAACACTTTTCTTACTCTCTTAAAAATTATTCACAGACTCTTCTTTTTGGATAACTGGTTTTGAAATTATTCTAAAATGGAATAATAATGACATTTTATTTTATCTTTTGAAAACACAGTAGTTATTTTAGATACAGAATTTTTGTAAACAATATTATTTTTGGATCCAACTTTTATTGAGTTGAGGCAAAGGCTTAAAATATTATTTTATATTTATTGGAAGGAAACCAATTCTAATGGAATTGAGGCAAAGGCTTAAAATCTTATTTTTTTTCTTATTGAAAGGAAACCAATTTTAACTAAATTGAGGCAAGGAATGCTTGAACGAATTAATACACTTTTATATTTTCAGGACACTCAACTAGATTTATACTTTATTTCGATAAAACCAAAGCTCTAAATGCCGAAATCCCCCAAATTAGGAAGTTAATGCAACCCGTGACGTATATGCTATCACAGAGCGAAGCAACAAATTTTACCCATTTCCCGATTTTTAGTGAACAATGATAAATATATGCTATAGCGAAACAGTTCCTTTATTAATGCACATTTATTTAATTATACTCTTATTTACATCAATCTTAATTTAATACATTTTACCCACTTTCCACAAACCCGATTTTACTTTACAAACCACCAAATCCGATCTCTAGACATCTGTTTTTACCTACCCTCGAATCTACCTCTAATTACAGACTCCAAAAACCATCCATTCGAAACCCAATCCTAACTATTTAACACCTCCAAATCCTACACCTAATTCCCAAATCCTAGACCCAAATCTAATCCCAAACAATTATTCCTAATTACACAATCCTCGGATTATCAACTTAAATCTAACCATCTGTTTCCCTCTCCCGGTCCTATTCTAAATTCCAACGCAAGACCTCTAACTACCTAAAACCCATCTTCCACTACTCTAAACCTGACTCTATTCAACCAAAGAAAGAATCGTATCTACACAAACGTTCGGTCTTACCCCCAAATCGACTAAGAAGGCTCCCACTCGAACGACTGAGCCGTATACGGTTTTGACGAATTTAGTCCACCAATACCTTCGATCTAAACAAGAAAAAGTCGATTGAAGAGCTCCCAATTAGAAGACTACCATACGAAACTGATTGCTTTGAGTCATTATCTTAAAAAAAAATAAAAAGAAGAAACAAAATACTTAACCCACGAACTGGCACCACCGGAACGAAGAATCAGACCACAGACCAACCGAAACTCTTTCGAAGAAATGTACCAAGAAGCGTCGAACAAATAAAGACTTACCAAGGCTTACTACAAGCTCCAGGACCGACAAAGCCAAGACGCAAGAATGGGACGACCAGGCTATGCTAACAAAAAGGGTCAAAGAGAAAATCCCTACCTCGCCTATACTGAAGACCCCACCAAAGATGAAGACTACGAAATGAAGACTCAGAAGACAAGTAATAAGATTATACTAACGAAGCGAAGTATTAAAGATGAGACGACCACCTTGGAAAAGGCCCCCACACGAACGTTAAGATCTACTCCTGCTGAAATGATGACGACGAAGCGAAGCCTAGAAGGAAGAAAGAACTGCACAAATGAAAACTTTGTAGAGCTACAACTTAAACCCCACAAAACGAAGAATAACAAAACCGGCACCTACCTCCACAATGCGAACCTGCCTACGACAAAATTGCACGAATACGTCGACCTCGAAAAACGATGACGCCAAAGACATTCGAATCAAAGACACCAACTACACCACAAATGCACCTCGACCTAGAACTATGGCTCCAAGACTAAACGAGGACTCCAAAAGCGACGATGGTCCCAAGATCTTTGCTCTAGAAAAAAAAAAAAGAGATTATTAAATTAGCATGTGTTAATCAGAAAAATTTAAAATTTAATAGTACACATGATCTTTTAGTGTAACATAGTAATTATGCTATGACCATGACCGACAGAACAAGTACAATAGGTCGTGATTGACCGGAACCGTGAAAAATCTATGCATAATACGACTACTCGAGCCACTTACTTCGGAGCTACATGAAGTATGCGACGAACATTAAAACAATTAATTGGGAAAGACAACAATAGACAAAGACTTTAACAAATTTGATACTTTACACTTAAAATCTTAGATACAGAAACCGTAAAACTTTATTATTTATTTCGAAACACTTTTAACATTTTATAATTAGATAGTATATAATTCTCTTAAAAATTATACTGCATTAGAGAAGGAATTTACGGAGTAAATTTTCTTAAGAGGATGGAAATGTTATAGAATGAATAGTCATTATTTTATTGTATTTTATTATTATTTTATTGTGTATTTTATAATCTTAAGAAGTAGACATTTAGAATAGTTTATATCGCTTATAACGCTTATAACGCTTATAACGATTATATCGCTTATAACGCTTATATCGCTTATATCGCTTATAATGCTTATACCGCTTATAACGCTTATGCCGCTTGTAATGATTATACTGTTTATAATGCTTATACCGCTTATACCGTTTATAATGCTTATATCACTTATATTGCTCTTGTAAATTAACGCTTATAGCGCTTATTCTAAAATGTATTTAAAGGCACAGAATTTCCCTTAGTCAAGTTATACTATATAGATTCAGACATTGTATTTTATCTTTACCTTTATATTATTATTCTCCTCTCTTATTTTTAATAAATTCTTTGGATTACTAAGGAACAAACACCTTGGAAGCCCTCTTGTTAAATTAATAAACTGCCTATTATCTCCTGTGTTTTATACCGAACTGCCCTTAGAGAAGAGTATAATTTCTTACAGACTAAGGAATTATACCTACCTCTTGGACACCGCTATAAACTGATAAAGGATTCCTGTAGCCGTGTCATTGTTATAGTAAGGAGTTAAAGAAGGCCTCCCTACTGTAACAGCACCTATGGTGTTTTACATTATATTTCACAAAACTATTAGAATAGCTAATCAAAATTTAGAATCAGGTATAACAAAAAATTTCGTTTTTTTGGTCATTTTTTTAAAAAAACATTCATATCTTAAAATTTTGTTTATGAAACCACCTTTGGAGCTCTAATAAAAAAATTTTTTGCTAAATTTTGTATATACTAATGCCCAATAAAATCCTAGGCCTTACTCTAACTCTAAAGTAATTAAAATTTATTTTTTGGTTTGTAAAAGTTTATTTTTTTGTTTTTGTTATACAGATTTGCAAATCTAATTTACCTATGGTAGTAAAACACCATAAGTGCATTTTATAATAATTATTGCTTTTATATTGATTATATATCGATTATTAACTATTATGGATATATATCGATTATAATTACTATTGATATATTGGTTATATAGAGGAACCCACAGCAAAAGAATACTTTGGGACAATCACATGATTTTGAAAAAATCATGACCAAAATTGGTATATGATTATCATCTATATAATAATGTCAAAATAATTAAGCAAAATTACGTACTTTTTTATTAATAGATTTAACTATGAAAAATTGGTTTTATAAAACTATTTATTTGTTATTTGTCTATTATATAAAATTTCAAATTCTGATTGGTTGACCCGAAGCATCGTTTTGCTATAAGCTCCTTCATATATCGATTAATATCTATATCAAATATATATCGATTACTATCACGATTGATAGAAATTGGCAGAGTATTTAGTATCGATATGTATCTTACCCGGTTAGTAATCGATATATATCTATATATAAAATTTGCTGATGTACCTGATATTTATTATCAAACATATATCCTATACATATCCTACATATAATCTATACTTATTGGAGTACCAGATATATATAAGATATGTATAGAATATATTAATTTTAACCTGTGACTGCACTACAAAAAGTATATTCCATATCATAATAGAATAAACTTCAATAGAAAATAAAAATACAATACTATAACTAAAAAAGGTAGTATAAAAAAAAATAAATAAAACGTAATTAAAAAGCCAAAAAAAAATACAAAAAGAACAAAAGTGTAAATAAAAACCAAAAAAATCTTTATCAAAAGGATTTACAACAAATAATTATGACAAATTAAAATGAAATTGGATTAAAATGAAATTTTTCTATTTTTTAAGCAAAGTTTTAAAAATTTTTAGAGGACATTTTTGGAGGGTTTTTTTAGCATTAGGGTTAGGGTTTAGGGTTAGAGTTATTAATAAATGAGTATATGTGGGTTTTATAAGCTTTAAAGGTAAGCAAGAGAGGTCCCCAGTTTCATTTTAATCTGATTTTATTTTAATCTGCTACAATAATTAATAAAAATTATATAATATTGTACAAAAAACTGCTTTTCTAAGTATTATGTATAGAAAAAAATAAAAAGAAAAAACTATATCTAAAAGAATATTCTAGAAAGAAATTTTGATTAAATTTTTTTTTGAAATTTTCTTCAGGGTTTCATCCCCTAAGGTCGCAGATAGCAATCTTTTTTATTAAGGTCTTATATTTTTTTTAATTACAATTTTTGTGATACATTTTATTACAATACTGAACTAGTTGTACAATCTAATTCTATACTCAGTCACCCAGATCTTTCTCATTTAGTTACCTAGTCCATCGGCGATGTTATTGGTTTTTAACTTCTTCCAGATTCTCTGGTTGTCTGTACTGACAGAGCAGGCGGTGGAAAGGGAACCTCGGTACTTTTTTTCTTCATCCTTCCCAAAGTTTTTCAGTCTCCTTCTATTTCAGTATTGTTTATTTCAAAAAACTTGAAATTTACTTATAACTTAATTCCAATTTGATAAAAGTATATTTGATTTGAAAGAAATAAACATAGCTAATTTTTTAAAAGAAATAAGCTAAATTTTTACTTTAAAATTTCAAAAAGTCCAAAAGAAATATTAAAAGTACCAATTTAAAAAGGAGTATAAGTGTATATACTTTACAAAATAGTATACTTAACTAAAAGTATACTTCTACTAATGCTTTTACAACTTTTGACAAAAATTTTAAAGTTTTAGCTTTACTATTTTTATTAGTACTAGAGTCTTTTACTAAAAAAACAAATCCAAATAAAGAACCTGGCCCTAAGAACTAACTTCATTTTAGTTTTTCTTACATCTAAATTTTAATTCTTAGTTGCTACCAAGTAAAGTTTGTATAAATATAAAAATTGTAAAGTTTTATAGAGTTACTTGCCTTTTCAAAAAAGTTGGTACAAGAAATTTTTAGAAAAGCTTTTAAATTTAATTTTATAAAAAAATTATTAAAATAGTTATTATATTTAGACCTCTATAAATGCAATCTCCATAAATACAATACCTCTCTAAATGCACGTTTTTTTCATTTCCATAAGATGTTATTAGTGCTAAATGCACGTTCTATATTCTGTAAATATATATTCTTTTGAATAACATTTTATATTATACTAACCTCCCTAAATGCACATAGCCAATTAAATTTTAGTATTTAAGATAGATTACGCAGTTTTTGATAGAAGTTACACAAACTTAAAAATCTAATGTTTAAAGCTTCAATTTAATTGGCTCTCTTTAAATGTAAACCTCCCTAAATGCAGTATAGTCAGTGATGGCAATTTAATCGGCCAAACAAAAATTTAATTGGCCAACGGCCAATACAAAATAATTTGGCCAAAAATGGCCAAAATTTTACGGCCAAAGTTGAATTTCAATTGGCCAGGCCAAATAAAATTATTTGGCCGATATGGCCATTGGCCGATGGCCAAATGGCCAAATGGCCAAACGGCCAAATTTCTCTAAATAGTTATAAAAAAAGAAAAGTGTATAAAAATACTGTATGAAAGCATATTACGGTAATATAAATGATAACTTAAGTAATACTTGTTAAGCTATATAAAAAAAAATCCAAGTGAAAGTTTAATAAGTTATATAAAAAATAATTTAAGCAAAAATTTATTAAGTTATATTAAAATAATTTAACTGAAAATTAATAAGCTATATAAAAAAGTAATTTAAGCAAAGATTTAGAAAATTATATAAAAGTATAATTGGAACAAAGGTTTAATAAGTAATTTGAGCAAAGGTAATTTGTGCAAAGGTTTAGTATAATTTGAGCAAAGGTTTAGTAAGTTATATAGAAAAACTACTTAAGTGAAAATTTAATAAATAATTTAAGCAAAGGTTCAGCGAGTTGTATAAACAATGATTTAAGTAAAGGTTTAATAAGTAAGGTTTAGTAAGTAAGTTAGCTAAGGTTCAGTTAGTTATATAAAAAAATAATTTGGGCAAAGGTTTAATAGTAATTATTTTTTGAGCGAAGGTTTAGTATGTAATTGGCAAAGTTTTATTATTTACTATATATTTTGTTATTATTAAATAGTTAGTTGATTTACGCAATAAAAACTTTTACTTATTTCGTCAAATAGAAGTTTTTAAATACTCCAATTTCATTTCTAATTTCAAAATTTTAATACATAAATAAGATTTTTTTAAATTCTTATTTATTCCAAAATATGCTATTTTTTTTTTAATTCTAAAACCCTTAATCTATTATTTATTTTAAATATTGAATGATTTATTTTATTAAAGATATCTAAATCTGGGCCTGATTAAAGCATGAAATTAAAAAGCATGTAAAGCATATAAATAAACTTCATTCTAGCTATATTTTTAAATGCTTAAAGTTATATAATTAATTAGTAATAAACATGTATTAATATTGGTCCAATCAGATTACTAGCTTTATTTGGCTGTTTTAGCCAAAAATGAAATTTATATTTTGGCCTTTTGGCCTCAGCCATTGGCCACGGCCAATGGCCGGCCAAATGGCCAAGTGACATCACTGAGCATAGTGGAAGTTCATTTTGATTGGTTATATTAAGGATAAATTTGATTGGTAAAGATCTTTTTTTTTATATTGTCAATTGTAATTTTTTAAAGTACCTTTAATAAGTAAAGATAGTCACGATATAAAAAATTTTTTTTTTGCAATACGTAACTACTACGATGACTTAATATATCAGTTTTTTACCTTTAAACTTACTGTTTTTTAACAACTGATGCAATAGGATCCAAAAAATTGAGAAACTAAATGAGAAGTAAAAGTTTTGAAAGGTCAGAAGGTGTTTCGGCTAGTAAGTGAAAGTTGTCTCAACTACGTAGTTCTACTTTGTTTTCTATAAGTAAAAAGTACTACGTATTCAAAACTAATATTCCAAACTCTACCTTTCTATTATATTTAGATTATAAGTGGTTTATAAATACTTTTTATAGTAGTAATGTTTAGAAATGTTCGTGTATGTTATTTTATTTAGCAGATTGTGTCGCGAAACTTAGAGTATTTGTTGTAAAATAAATATTTTACCTATTGCGAAATAAAATAATATTGTATACAATATGAATAGTTATGAATCCTAATTAATGTATTGTAAGACTATAACACACGCCTTTAGAAAATATTGAGAAAGTTTCGTGAGTAATAAAATTTCATCTGGGCATAGCTGATACTTTATCCGGAGAATGATCTGCATTTTTTCCGGAGTATTTTAACAACCAATCAAAATAAACTTCCACTATGCTCCTAAATGCACATTGTAGGCTTGTTCCTATGAGTTGCATTTATGGAGGTTTGACTGCAAATTATTAGTATTTTGATTTTATATTTAATAGGCTATTCAGGTTCTATTAAATCCAAATTGAATTCATATTAGATTATATAAAATACTAACTTAAAGCATATCCTTAAATTTATTATTTAAGTTCTTTAATCAATCTGAATAAAACTCTTTAATTTTAATATCTAAATTTATTAAAATTAAGAGTCAAATTCAGATGAACAAATTTAGAATCAAATACTACAGATTATAATAAATTTTGGATTAAAATAAAATTAAGTTTTTATTTAAGCTTCTAAACCTATTTATACTTTTTTAATATAAACTTTACTCTAAAACTAATCTCTAATCTTAACTTCTAACTCTAAAAAATACAATAATTATAAAATGCACCTATAGTTAGTATTGTCACCGGACATAGTCCAAGCAATATTTGGTGAACTTGGACAATTTCGGACATTGTCCGATGTCCGTGTCTAAATTATATTTGAGTAAATAGATTGTCACTAGATATTGTTTGCACAATATTTGTTAGACACAGACATATTCAGACACAGACATTGTCCAATTTCCAAATTTGTAATTAAAAAAATTTTTACAATTTTGTAGTACAAAACTAGTTTTTATATTCGCTAATACTTCAACTTTTATTATTTAAGGACAAAATTTTCAATTTGCACATACTAGTAATAGTTTTATTTATTAAGTTATGCTTATTTATTTTTTATATATATGCCACATGGTATGCCTTCCTAAATTAAAAAAATATCCTGTTGTATAGCACTGAGTTGGCATTAGCATTTTCAGAGTCTTGTTAGCTGGTATGTTTTAAATATCAAACTTATTGAATTTATTGATTTGAATATAAAAATTGAAACATTAGAAAAAACATTATTATCACTTGTTCACTTTAGCAAACAGAGAGAAATCGACAAAACACTGGGCTTTTTCTCTGAAAATACTTATTAGTAATGACTCCTTTTCAGATTCCTTATGAGAGCTGGGTTTGGGTATTAATTTTTCTACCAAGATATTATTGCCTTTCACTCAACTGCCAACTTTTACAATGCCATTTTTTTCCCAAGTTTTTTTTCAACTTAGAGAATTGTAAGTATTTCCAGGCCATATTTGGTGTTGTAGAGAGTAATAGTGTGTACTTTGACAAGAGAAGTGGTTAAAATATCCTATTTGACTAATCTTTCACTCAAGTTCTCATAATTAAAACCATTTCAGTATAAATAAACTATTTGTAACTGGTTTTTAATATCTAATAGTGTAAGCACATTAGTAGTAATCAGTATTTATTCAGTAAAAAACATCTTGAAATGGCTGATACTAAAATTATTCCAATGACATCACTTACTACTATATGTTATCTTGGGTTTTTAGTAACTATTCACATTAAATAATAAATAGGAAGTTTGGTTGTACTCAGAATTTCTATTGGTCCATCATCACTATGATAATCGCACCCCATGATTCATTTTCCTTGTTAAAAATATGATATAGACGTTAATCTATAATAATAAGGAAATAAACCAAAAATTTACTAGTAGTATAAGCATATTATCTATATAATTTGAATTGTCTTTTTTTATTGCTTTGCTTTGTACAATATCCAATTCTAATTATTCTATAAGAATGGGAAACAATTTGCTCTAAAGATACAATAAAAATAAAAATCTAATATTAGTAAATATTAATGAAATTAAAATTGTGCACATAGTCATTATAATCTTGTACAATTATTACAATAGACCAACTGGTAATTTATATTAGGGGAGTGACAAAAATCAAGTGATTTTTTAGGGGGGAGTAGGTAAAAAAAGTTGAAATTATATATAAGAACCTGACTATATATATATTAAGGAAGAGGGAGAGAGGTAGGCCTCTGATAAAAAATAATCAGGTGATTAATGACACTGCCCTTACATCGAACACTAGGAAGTTTCATTTTTTTTTATTTTAATTCTTATTATTTTCAATTGCTATATCTCATATCTCATATATTATTGGCTTCTTTTTGTCTTTTGTTTTTTTGTTTTTCAACTTGTAATTTTTTTTTGAAAAGTATTTGATGTGTTTCTATACATTTAGTAAATAAAAAACTGGGTCTAGTGTTTGGATCAGTGCGAGCCAAAACGAAATACCAATTGGCCTTTTTACTATTGGTAATCAGCATTTTTAGTCCATTAATGACCCATTTATTACCTTTTTTTCACCCTAATTGAAATTACTACAACAAGTAATGCACCTCAGTCATATGATCTATTTTTTTTTGTTTTTTACTTCTAGCAATGATTAACGGAGCTTTAGCAAGATTTTATATTTCATATTACCTGTATAATTCATTTTAAGTCTACTTGAAACTATATCAATAAACAGTGATTTGTCTATATCCCATGCAGTTAACAAAACAATATCATTGTAGGAAGGTATTAAATTTAAATCTCTTATTGCTATAGATTATGACAATTTATATATATACAGTAATAAATCGTATCTCTTAAACTGTAATCCAGGCAAATTTGCCTGGATTTTTTTTTAGAAATATTACATTTTTTAAATAAAATAAAAATTTATTAAGCATATGGGGTATACTTTATTAATAGAATATTTTCTTTAAAATATATTTTATAAACTTTATTATGAAAATTTTTTAAAATTATTAATAAACTTTAAAGCAATAAAAGTTTAAAGTTTTTATTTTAAAATTTTTACTATAAAATTTTTCTTTAGGTTTTCTTAAATTTTATATATTCCCATCTATAAAAAAAATTTTTACTTCTAATACAAGTCCTAATTTTTACAAGTAAATCACAAAAGTTGCAATAATAAAAGTTGTAATCCTTCTATTAAATCAGAAAGCTAGAGCTAATATTTATAGAGTTCGCCAAGAAAAAGTAGATAATTTTTTGGTCTATTTTTAGCTTATTAGCAACTTAAACTTTTTTTCTTATAATATAAAATTAAATACTACTATAATATAGTCCTTATTTTCAAATATTATCAAAAAAAATTTTAATTAAATATCTTAAGTTTTAAAAAATATAGATCATAAGCATATTTATAGCAATTTTCCAGGCAAATTTGCCTGGATTAATTTACAGTTTAAGGGATAATATTTCAATATTGTCAATTCTACAAATATGTAATTAAGATTTTAACTTAAGCTATATAGCTGTCTGAACTGTCCAATGTCCAATGGATATGAATAGCTTTGTTTGAGTCCAGTTCAAGTCTGGTTCAGTCCGAGTCTGGGTCCATCCGAATGACAACACTACATGTATGTATCATATAGGGTAATCAAAACAATTGTTCAATTGTACTGGTAATAGCTTTGACTAAATAATTCAATGCATATAATGAACAAAACTAGTATATTTTAATAAAAAAACAATATAATTACTATAGTGCACTAACTAAAAGACCTTAAGTCTTATACAAAATACCTGTCAAAAAACTTACAAAAGACTCAGGTATATTACACGATAGTGGGTCTATGCTGCAAGAAAAAAAAATTTAAGACTTTATATATTTCACACTTAAAATAAATAGTCTAAAAATTTAAAAACATCTATATTTAATTAATAGAGTTCTTGTACTTTGCACCAGGTATTTTGCAATGGGAGTATTGAAAGAGTGAAGTACTTTGGTCAGTGCACTATAGTATATATAGCAATATTTGTACAATATAAATAAGAAAAATAGATATTGAGTTTTACTTGTTAGAGTTTTGTATCTGAAAATAAGCTACTCTTTGTTGTGTTTTAAATTATTTAAAATAGTAACTAAGCTACTCCAAATTTTTTGTGTTAAAAATCAGCTAAAAAAAGTAACATATTTTTAGCAACATATGGTAATTTTGAATTTTTTATAAAAAATTTCAAAATTAAGCATTTTTTTTAAAAATATTGTTACAAGTGACTATTGCCTTCAATATAGTACTTGCAATACAGTATACAGCGACAGGGATCTTGTAGGGTCAGAGAAGATATAAAGCGGTGTGGAAGTGGAATATTACTTCACTAGAGCGGTTCAGTTTATATTTATTAAATAATCAAGAGTATATTATTTGGCAAAGATATATTTTATTTCTTTAGATAAGAATATTCAAGAGATACAATTATTTTTAAGTGTATAAGGGAGGAGAAGGGAAGTCTGAGTCTAAGCTAAAAGCTAATGTGTAGAAGGTCAGAAAGCTAGGATTTATATATCTTTTTAAAAATACATTCGTGTAAAAGTATAAAAGTATAAAAGTATAGTAATAAAGTATAAAAGTATAAAAGTATAAAAGCATAAAAGTATAAAAGTATAAAAGATATAAAGGTATAAAGGTATAAAGGTATAAAGATATAAAGGTATAAAGGTATAAAAGTATAAAGGTATAAAGGTATAAAAGTATAAAGGTATAAAGGTATAAAGGTATAAAGGTATAAAGATATAAAGGTATAAAGGTATAAAGGATCCTTCTATATTATTCTGTGTCTCTATTATATTACGCTAAAATATTCTCGGAATGTTCTAGATTTTCACTAATGAAAAACCTGTTCTATAACAATATGCTATTTGAATAAGTTTTTGGTTGTAAACAAGTTTACTTAGTACAAAATGCTATAATTAATTAATATAATTTTAGATAATATAATATTTTTAAGAGTAGAGAATATGTAGATTATTTTATTTAATTATTAAATATTGTCACAGCTAATGCTAAAGTTGGCTGATACTGAAGCTTTGACCTATTTTGATATAAAATTTAAAATTTTTTTTGAATATTTTTTTTCACTTTTGTCTTATAAAGTAAGAGTAGAGTTTGGGTATAGATTTTATATTTATATTTTATATTTATAGAGTATATGTAGATTTTAGCAGGCTTATAGTTTCCAATTGAGACCCCTAAGCTTCAGCATTAGCCAACTTTAGCATCAGCTATAACAAGTAATAATATAGTAAGTAATTTAATACAAAAGTATAAATAGAGAATAGCAATAAGAAAATAAAACTTTTAAATATACTTTAAATAATAAAAAAGATACACATATACAGTTAACTCTGCTTTTTTTACTATATAAAAATTTGGAAAAGTTTAGTTTTCAAAAAGTTATATATGGCTTATCTGAACTTTATAATAAAATTTACAAATATTTTAGAAGATTTTGTTCGGTTTAGACAGTATTCAATTTAGAGAGATTCAGATTAGAGAGAGGCGACTGTATATATATATTATACATAAAACATAACTACTATAAATCTGAAAGCAAATCTTTGCTTTAAACCCTTGTTAAGTATGTTCTAAATTTAGAAAAATGTTAATTTTTAATAACTATATATAGAGTATAGCATTATAAAACTATTTATATTTATAAACGGACCTGCGAGTTGATAGCATGGCAGTTATGCTTTCAGGTCTCTAATCGAAGGTTGCCGGTTCAATACCGCTTGGCGGTAAATTGAATTTGATAGTCAGAACCCAATTAGGAATAACTGAAGTCATACAAGATGTAAGATCAGTCCAATGAAGCATGAACTTGATAGCAGCATCCCTGTATAACATTACGTACTCACAGGGCTTGGACTGAGGGGTCAGCCATCCCTGCAGGAAGTATAAATAATATGGTGCGAATTCACATTTGGGCGGCGAAAAGGAAAGCTGGATGAAGCCATCATCACCATAACTTTCTAAGCAGCTAGAGCTCTGTCGATGAAAACTAAAACACTGTGAGAAGAGGGATCCGGGAGGTTATTTGGTTAGCAAAAGGAAAGCCAGACGGTATATTTGAGATAGGTATAGTGAAGGTGGCTCACTATGGAGGGTTACAGAAAAGAGCGCTAGGTTTTAAGATTAAAAAATATATCTATATTTATAAACCCTTGTTTCTGATTAGATATAACAGAAGGAATCTGTATTTGTTTTGTTTTGGTTTAAAGAGTTGTTTTATATAGTTCAAGCACTGAGCATTATTAAGATATTGCTTAGAAACTATTGGTCTATTAGCACCTTTTTTAATTCTAGTCTTCTTTTAAACTTTAGTAAAATTTATAAATAATAAAAAAAAGTATTATGTACAAAATAAACAATACTGTGCTAGATCCTCTTAGTGATTAAAAAATTGCTATAGAGTAATAAACATAAGGCAAATGCTATCCCTTAAACTGTAAGCAAATCCAGGCAAATCTGGCTAGAAAATTGCTATAAATATGCTTATAATCTATATTTTTTAAAATTTAAGATATTTAATTAAAATTTTTTTTGATAATAATTGAAAATAAGGATTATATTATAGTAGTAATTAATTTTATATTATAAGAAAAAAGTTTAAGTTGCTAATAAGCTAAAAATAGACAAATTTTAAAAAATTTTTTATCCAAAAAAATTATCTACTTTTTCTTGGCGAACTCTATAAATATTAGCTCTAGCTTTCTAATTTAATAGAATGATATAGTTTATAAAAAGGATTACAACTTTTATTATTGCAACTTTTGCGATTTACTTGTAAAAATTAGGACTTGTATTAGAAGTGAAAATTTTTTTTATAGACGGGAATATATAAAATTTAAGAAAACCTAAAGAAAAATTTTATAGTAAAAGTTTTAAAATAAAAACTTTAAACTTTTATTGCTTTAAAGTTTATTAATAATTTTAAAAAATTTTTATAATAAAGTTTATAAAATATATTTTAAAGAAAATATTCTATAAATAAAGTATACCCCATATGCTTAATAAATTTTTATTTTATTTAAAAAAATGTAATATTTCTAAAAAAATCCAGTCAAATTTGCCTGGATTATAGTTAAAGGGATAATTTGTTCTAGCTAAAGATGTACAACTATCTGGAGCTATGGGAAATATAACTCTCTTTCTTTAATAATCCTCTAGTACAACTAAAATATATAAACTATTTGTCTTGTAATATTCATTCCAATAATAGTCACTAGTAGTATTAAAATTAATAGCTATTATTGAAAAAACTTTAAAAGGTTTTGGTACAAATAGACCCTATGATAGCCTAATTAATTTTATATATAAATCTTCATAATAGTCTTAGAGAAACTAGTTGATACATTCTGATAATAGTTTGAAACCTTGAAATTTGTTGACATATTTATGGTGATCAATCTTATGTATACTTGCAGTATTAAAGCTTGTAAAAGAAAGAAATTTGTTTTGGTATAAGCTTCAAAATATTTGATAAAATTGGTTCAAAATTTATTGCTTTGATATAAAAGATTATCTAACATATGAAAATAATAATTATTTACAATATCAGCTACAAGTACAATAGCATTGTAGTTATCAAGTTGCTCTAAGTAAATTAATATTTGATTACTTAAATCTGTAATACACTCTGGTTCTGTTATATGCTTGAATTGAACCAATTTATTTATTAATTTGGAATTATAAAGTGCTGATATAATCAAATATGCCTTTGTTTTAATATTATATGCAGTAGCTGTATAATAGATTAAAAATAGGAAATAATGATCATTCTAGTTATAACAGAATAAATACAATATTATATAGGATAAATAGTCGATTATAGTAAAAAGGGTCTTATTGGAAGTAAGAGTCATTATATTACTAATTGTAAGGTTAAATTATCTAATATGCATAAAAAATAAAGTAATAATAATATAGTTAGCAAAAGCGATTGTAAATAAATAAGCAAAATTAATTAATAAAAGAGATTAACTTTTCTTTTGGTTCAAGAAATCAAAGTAGCTTGTAGAGCCTCAACAATAAGTAACAAGTATTGTAAATACAACAGTTACAATTAGTAGCAGCAGATAGCTAACGAAATACTATAATAATAAATATATAAATATAATACTAAAAAAAAATATATTAAATATAATAAAAAAAAAACCCTCAATAAACAAAATAATAATATAATAAAGTAATTTTTGAACTGAATTACTATGACTTAGCAGCAGTTTAATGAGTTTATTGAAAAATTTATTAGAAACCAAAATAATATTAACACAAAGTTGCTCAGATTCTGCAAAAAGAAAAATTTATGACTGATGAATTAACCTTGGTGCAAAAAACAGCACAGGCAAAAGGGTTATTGGTTCAGTTATCTATGTATTGCAAAAAAAAATGAAAATGTTGTCACATAGCTATTGCAAGTTGAATTATTATTCAAGGCAAGGCAGATTGAAGATGAAGAGCACTTACAATATATAATAACCAGACTAAAGAGAGTAGTACTCCAATAGTATTTAAACCAAATTCAAATACATAAAGAACAAAAATTATTCAAAACTTGAAGAGATTTTGCTAAAAAAAAATAAGGGCATTTTAACTACTACAGCATTAGCAATATTTAAGAGAATAGTTGAAAATTATTAAACAGAGAAATATACTTGAACAGATAAAGAGTATAGACAAAGTTAATAAGATTTTCTATTTTACAGAAGAATTAAAAATGGCTACAAAAGCTGAAGTAGTTATCAAGCACTAGAAAATTTTAAGGATACAATTTGATAAGCATTAACCTATAATACTGCAATATATAAAACAGATTACTATGGGACCAGCAAGTTGAAAAATAGTATTCTAAAAATAAATAGTTTAGGAAGTATAGATATAGTTCTGATAGAACTTGACAAAACTAAAATGAAAAATTTTTAAGGAAATAAAAAGAAAAACTTTAATAAAAGCCCAAAAAAATAAATTTAAAGAATTTAAACAAAAAGAGTTATGCTTTAAATATGAACAAAAAGGCCATATAGCAATAATGTGTTTAGCAAAGATAACACAAATCCTGGAAGTTCATTAAGTACAAATGCCTATATAAGACAAGTTGTTGAAATAATCCCAAAAAATTGTTATAAGAAATAAAAAAGATTACTTTGAGTAAAAGAAAAAATTAGAGAGAACAATGCTCTTATATTAATAGACTCAGGGGTATCTAAGAATTTTATTAATACACAGTTTGTTAAAGCTTATAAAATACTAATTATTGGAAGCACAGAATAGGAATTGATAATAGAGTTGGTTACTAGTTGGTCAATAGGACATGCTATAAATTAAGCAAGTATGTGTCAGATATATAAGAGTTCAAGTATATTTGTGAAAAGAAAATAAAACCAAAATAAAAGTCTTACTACTTCAAAAGTACGATGCCATATTAGGAAAGCCCTAGTTGTATGACTACAATCTGCAGATCAACTGGAAATCAAATAAAATATTAGTATAAAAAAAACAGAAAATATATAAAATTAGCACTAGGACAAATGGAAAACAAGTAGAACCTGTTGTATCTACAGACCTAATTCCAATTATCTAAGAAAGCTAAGAAAAAAATATTAAATTATTTGTAGTAATAGAGGTTGAAACTGATTTTATTTTTATAATTCAAATTTAATTTTTAACTTCAACTTAAACTGGTTTTAACACAAATTTAAATAAA
Source organism: Gigaspora rosea (assembly GCA_003550325.1). Lineage (NCBI taxonomy): Eukaryota > Fungi > Glomeromycota > Glomeromycetes > Diversisporales > Gigasporaceae > Gigaspora > Gigaspora rosea. Next base: position 3,627 of record QKWP01001773.1, on the reverse strand, counting down.
CCCAGGTAACTCAGTTTTGCGATTTTAATAAACATGTAAAACCAAATTAATCTAAATTTAAAAAAACTGGTTTTTGTAATTGTTGCCAATTTAATTTGTTAAAAGTAACAGATACTGTAGAAATTAATATTTTTATTAATTAAAGAATTACTTATATTATTATTTCTGTATGTTTAACATTTTGAAAATATTAAAAAATAAAAATTTTCATTGCTATGCATTGTTAGAAAAAAAATAAAAAAATAATACTAATTTCATTAGTTAGAACTATAATTTGAATCTAAACTAACTATATAAGATCAAAAAGACAAAAACTGAATTTTATTAGTTTTAAAGACTGATCTATCATTATTAGTCATATTAGTTGTTACATGTTTTGAAATATTTTTATTAATTAACTATATATATTATAACAATCCTTTATGTTAATAACTAAATATAGCATGCTTGTTAAAAAAAGTACTGAATAATTACAAATTATTATTTTATTTAATAAATCAAATTCATGTATCAGGACCCCGGACATCTCTAATATAGGTCATAATTGATCTGCATGAATTTAGACGTTTTTGCTACCTCTAAAATCAAGTAAATTTGCTAAAAGTTGGGTTATTACATATAAATTTATAGTAATTTGCTAAAAACTAAATTATATCATCTAGCATCGGGTAAATAAATATAGTGCATATTTTTTAAAACTGTAATTTATAAAAATTTGCACAAATCTGTGACCCTGCCAATGGCTGTTAAAGAATTATTATTATTATTATTATTATTATAAATATTAAATGCTAGCTAATTTTTCATATATTTTAATATTATTACAAATAGTCAATTATAAAATTTTACAAAAATAATAAAAAATATATTTTTATTAAAAAAAAACCACAAAACATATTACAAGAGACACCACAAAAACGCCTTAGAGACACTACAAACACCATAAAGACACCATACAAATACTACATAAATTCCATAAAGACACTACTGCACACTATACAATCGCCGTAGAGATACCGTACAATTGGCATAAAGACACGTACAATTGTCGTAGAGACACCATACAATTGCCATAGAGACATCATATAATTGCCATAGAAACAACCCCGTAGACACCATAGAGACCACGAATAAACACCATAAAGACTACGTACCAAGAAAGAAACACTGAAAAGGATGACTCCAACGGTGAAGCACTGAAATGGGAAGCTCCAGCGACGAAAAATTCACGAAACAAACCCCTAAAACGAAACTTTAGTACACAATAAAATATGAAAAGAAATATAAACGCCGAAATGGACGATTCCAATAATGAAAGCACTGATCCAGTAATAAGAACCCACAAAGAAAAGTACTTAAAAACTTGAAAAAAGTTAGTACATACAAAGTAACAAGACATGCCAAACTTAACAAATACATAAGTTTATAGATGAAGGAAAGAAATCTGCATACTTACCAAGCCCCACCGTGACCTGAAAATCTACATGGGCACTGGAATGGGCGACACCGTCAACAAAGAACAAGTACCAGAATGGACGACTCCAACGACGAAAAATGAATGGCTTCAACGACGAGAACCCAAAAATCAAAAAAAATTAGTCAGTATAAAAAGTATTATTGTAAAAAAGAAAAAAAAAATTTAACTTATCTGATNTTCAGCCACAATAATTATTATCATTAATTAATATATAAAAGGTAAAAATTATTTTTAGAAATAAACTATAATAATATTGTACTAAAAAATATCATACTGAAATAAAGGATTTTTTGTTTGTATCCTGGTATATAATGCAATAATTTCTTGTAACAAGCCTCTTTAAAAAGACCAAAACCCAGATTTTATACTATAATACTTTATTTCTAATTCTTTATTATTAAAAAAATATATTATTAAACTACTAATTCTTTTTGTTCTAAATTCTATTTTAGATTCATTTGACCTTGCCAAAGTTTATTATGCTATACTAAATTTAGCCTGCTAATTAAGTATCTGGTATACAATTAAATTTATTTAGTTGTTCTATTAATTATTATTATTAATTAATATATAAAAAGTAAAAATTATTTTTAGAAATAAACTATAACATACTAAAAAATATTATACCAAAATAAGAAAAATGCTTTAATTTATAAAAATAAAGTACTACTTATTTATTTCTAAACTGTTACTTAATAATTGATCATAATGAATATTAAAATTTTTGTATACTATATATACATATAAATTAGGTATTGCATAAAAACCCAGACATCTTTTATATAGAGCATAAATGATTTGCATAAATTTGGACATTTTTGCTACCTCTAAAATTAAGTAAATTTGGATTATTACATATAATTTGCTAAAAACTATTATAACAATAAAAGATAAAAAAAAATAAAATAAATAAATTAAAAATTAAAAAAAAAAACTGTAAAAAATTTTAATAAATAAAAAAAAAACGTACGATAAAGAATAAAAGTAAATAAAAAAAAGTAAATACAGTCAACCCTCCATAAATGCAACTCGTAGGGACAAGCCTACAACGTGCATTTAGGGATGTTTGCATTTAGAGTGAGCCAATTAAATTGCAGAATTTAAAAATTAGATCATCAAGTTTGTGTAACTTCTACTAAAACTATATAACCTATCTTAAATACTAAAATTTGATTGGCCACGTACATTTAGGGAGGTTAGTGTGATATAAAATGTTATTCAAGAGAACGTGCATTTACAGAATATAGAACGTGTATTTAGCACTAATAACATTTTACGGAATAAAAAAAAACATGCATTTAGAGAGGTATTGCATTTATGGAGGTTGCATTTATGGAGGGTTGACTGTAGAAAAAACATGTTTTTTTATTGGGTTGTTTATTGATTTTTTCGTGTTCTTACCGGTAGATACCGGTAAGTAATTTTGGAGATTATCGCGATTATAATAGGCGGCGCCTATTATTAATATTTTTTTACTTATTCTTTTCAAAAAGGGATAATTCGACAAAAAATAAATTATGACGATACAAAAATCTAACCATTTTGCCAAAACTAAAAATGGGACTATTATCTAAATTAACCTTAATTTGCTAAAACTTAAATTTGGACCTTTAACCAAATTTGGTCAAATTTGCTAAAAAAAAATATGATCTATATCATAGATGTCCGGGTCCTCATGTATCTAAATAAATCGCAATAAACACAATTTGAATCTTAAGCCAATTTGTTGATAGCAATAGAGAATAGTTTATATATTTTTACTTTATTTTGTTTTATAATATGATCTTACAAATATAAAATATTCAAATCAGCTTGAACCAGTTTTAAGTTTGGATTTAACAATTTGGTTTCAACCTCTATAGTAGTTGTATCAAATAAAGTAGGTATTGTTACAGTACCAGAAGCCTTCTTTAATTCCGATAGAGTAACAATCACACGGCTCCTGAGATCCCTTACTTTGGGCGTGAAGCGGTGTGCAAGAGGGAAGTATAGTTTCTTTTATGTCTGTGAGAAACTACACACTTCTCTGAGGCAGTTCGGTATAAAACAACAAGAGATAATACACAGTTTATTAATTTAACAAGAGGGCTATTCCAAGGTGTCTGTTCCTTAGAAATCCCAAGAGTTTATTAATAATAAGAGAGGAGGAT
>QKWP01001772.1:77432-108195 GCA_003550325.1 Gigaspora rosea | reverse complement strand
TTATGATTCATAATATTTTACTAATTAATTCTAACTTAATGCACTAAGTAAACTTGTTCAGCACCTAAAATATATTAAATTGGCTATATTGTTTTTTATTTTACTTGAAATTTGGAGAAAAGATGCTTAAATTTGACTTTTTTGATCAAAATCTAAAATTATGCATCTGTTCTCCAAATTTCAAGTAAAATAAAAACAATATAGCCGATTTGAATTAATAAGAATTTGTGAATTTTAAGATTTTGTAGAATTTTATTAATAAAATTCTATATAGACCCAGACCAGACTAGGATCCTGGTCTATAAATTGATTGAATAAAAAGGTTACACAAACTATGCACTACAATTTTGTGTAACTAAATAGCTTTGAGACAAATTTTATTGGTCATGTGACCTTGTTTTGTGGCTTGGGTCACATGATTTAGGTCAGAAGTGGTCCAGAATGGCTGGAAGTAGTCCGGAAATAGGCCAGATTCCGGATAGGAGGTGGCATTATTAAAAGTGGGGTGGCAATATTTAAAAGCAGTTTTTTTACAATAGTTTTTTATTATTATATGGTACAAAAAGCCTATACTAGACAATAAAATACTATGTAACTTTAAAATGCATCAACTTTTTGTAGAGACAATATTTTTAAAAGATATTTGGCAAAATTTGTAGAGCTTATTATAATGAACAAAGTTACTGGTCAAATTTTTAAAATGTTGCCTTAATAAAAAGTTATAGCACTTTAAAGTTAGTTAAAATTGAAACACATAGTAATTATATATTAAATAATAGTAATCTTTAAAATATATCAACTTTTTATAGAAAAGGTTTTCAAAAAAATATTTGGCAAATTTATAGAACTAATATTGCTCTACAAAGTTACTGGTCAGTTTTTTAAAAAACCTCTTGTACAAAAATTATAGTGATTTAAAAATTGAAAATAATTAAACCATTACAGTCTAATGATTTGCCAAATATGATGGTATCAATTATACCTTTTATAGTATAAAAATATTAATTAAATATTTCTAGGCATTTCAGTTGCACAATATTATATGTTAATTAGCCAATTAGATTATAGCTTTTAATTTTTTAAAAATTTGATAATTTGTAGTAATGTCAACAAAAATTTTTAGTAATAAAAAATTTTCCAAACTTCTTCAAATTTTTTAAAATAAATAAAATTTAGTACAATGAACAACTTTATTTAATGTACTAAAATTGATTTACTTAGTACCAAATTTCACTATAATTATTTCTGTATTTTTTTGCAAAAAACAAATACAAAGCTATCTTGCCAATATTAATCCAAATTAAGCAATTTTTATACTATTTGATTCATTAATAAGACAAATCAAATAGTATAAAGATCACCAAACTATATTGATAGAACCAGATATATTACTAATAATTCAATCTTAAATTTGTTAAAATTATTCTCAAAGTAGAACTTTTGAATTTTTTTTGACAAATTTATGAAACTAATTATTTATAATATATTAAACAAATTAAATAAAAATCAAGCTTAAGAAATAATTAGGATAAAATTAATTTTCTTAACTGCTAATATGCTACTTAAATTTTACTATTTTCTTTTTTCACAAAACTTAACCCAACTTTCTTATATGTGTCAATCAAACTTGCAAATATATATTTAAATTTTATTGCATTTACTTTAGACAGCTAAACTTCAAAAAAATATTAAAAATTAGTTTTAGTTAGTAACTTATCCCTTTTGTTTAACAATATGCAAAAAAATTGTAATTTTAAGCTTTTATTTACCTTTTTTAAGAATAGTTGACATGAGAATTAAATGGAATTAAATTATATAGGCATTTAACACTATCTATTTATATATTGTTCAGTATTGAATTAATAAAATTTTTTTTTAAAACCCCAAAACAAGTATAATGTACAATGACATACCTGAGAACCAATCAAATTTATAAAATCAATATCAATCATTCTAGAATACAATTTTCTAATTTGGAAAATCATCAAACTGCATTAATGAATAAATAGCTAATAATACATTAAGCAAAAAATCTGATGATTTGACAAGTAAAGAATTTAATAATAAAGCTTCAAGTAAAGAATCTAATAAGCAAAGAAAAGCTTTAATTAAAGAATTAGATTATGAAAATTCAAGTAAAACATCTAATAATAAGCAAAAGGTCTAATGATTGTATAACAAATAAAGAAGAACCTGATAAAATTGTTAATAAATATTTAAGCAGAGAACAAAGCCATCTATTAGTAAAGAGTTTGCACTATATTTAAATAATATATTAATGTTTGTTGGGACAATATATGTAGGTTTAACTTTATTTAAATTTGGTTGTTTTTTTTTTTAAAAAACTTTTATATTTATATATACCTGTCCATGCATATGATGAATTGGTAAATATATTTCATCATCTGCAATTCAAAAGTGCAGATATCACAACAAATATTCAACAATTTAGAAAGTATAGACAGGGATTACTATTACTTCCAATCAAATTACAGCATATTCATATCTTGAACAAAAAATACTATTTACATCCCAAAAGACATAAGTAATAGATTAATACTATTTTTTTTAGCTATTTACTTGTTTTTTATTTTATAGCAATATATAATTGGAAAGATTTTGTAATTTATATAGAATTGTCAACAAGAGATGGTAGAATTTTGGCAATATAAAGGTAAACAATAACTAAAAAGAAAGATTATGTGGGCACAAGGTGTGGCTTCTGGATCAAAATAAGGAAGATGCTATTATAATTGTCAAGCTAAATAAAATTATTAAACACATCACTGTTACTATGCTTTATAATAAAAATAATATTAATGAATCTTCTTCTATTGTGGTCTGTAAAATTCTTTACAAATATTAAGGACATTGGAAATTAAAAAATATTTTATATTCTTATCAATATCCTTCTGAATTTGCAGTATTAAAAGATCTATTAATAAGTATTTCAGTTTATAAGTTATACATTGACCTATATTATGATGATTTTGGATCAGTTCACAATGTTTATCACTTGGTGGTGTATATATTCAAATTAGAAATTTACCTTTTGATAAAAGGAAATAACTTAAAATCATTTCATGCTTGGGTTTGTTCCATTTGGAGCAAATTTGATGAATTTATTGAACCTTTTGTTGCTGAGATGAAACAATTGGAGAAAGAAAAGATAATGGATATAATAGGAATTGAAAGCCTTGTAATTGCAAGTCTTGGGATGTAATAGCAGATTTGCTACAAGGCAATGATCTGGTGGGCTACTAGAGGATGTCATACTTGCAATGCAACAAAAGATTCGAACATCAAATAATATTAATTTGTCATTAATTTCTCATTATTACCATCTTACAAATATTCAATTTGATGATTTTTAGTAGCACCAACCATTACTAGACGTAAGGAAATTACTGTAGAATATGGATTTCATATCAAATTACCAATTTTTGATCATAAAAAATTTTTTATTGAAAAAATTATTATACAAAAGTTGCAATAAATAATGCAAAATTAGCATGAAGTTTTCTAAAACTCTTAAACATGACTATATCCAGTGACTTTTTAATGATCCTTTTTTTCTCACAAATTACCCTTTTGTCAAAAGGCTATGCGTGTGCATAGTGAGTAAAACTCAGTAGCATTCAGATCATATTTATTCGTGTTCCTGCCCATGCCCAACAAATATTAAATTAATGCATAATTCAATTAATAATGTCATAGAAAGCAAATTGTTAAATTTTATAGCAGAACTATACGTTTATTTATTAATTTATATTTGAAAATGCTTTTTTAATTGATATAAAGAAAAGTAAATGTAAAGTTACTAAAAACTGGTAATACAGAAATTAGATTTTTGTAGCTTTTTAAGATTCGATTTGTTTTCAATTTTTGAACACATGAATATATTTTAATTTATAAAGGTTATACATGACACATCTTTGCTGCAAATTGTTGCCTGGGCTAATATAATACTAAATAACCTTTTTGGCCATGATAAAGGTTATAAAAACCCAATTAACTAACTTATTTTTCACTTAAATTTTGGAGTGTCTTCGATCAAACATCATTAAATTTCCACTATATAAAAACTAGACCCTTTAAAATTAGTATACAGTACATATTTTCAAATAGCATTCATAAAAATTCCAAATTAATGCACATATAATATAGTATCAAATTTTTATATATTATGCATATAAACTTAATATGAATCAAGAAAAAGCTGTTAAATATGTGCATACCAAATATATAAAAAAAAATCCATTTTGTGAATTAGAATCAACGCAAATGGGAGTTCTAAGAGCGAATTCAGGATGCAATCCGTTACAAAAATCCTTCATCAAGTAGTTCGCATCGAAAGGTCTTGTTCAATTGACATTTCTTCCACGATAATTCTAAAGCCATGAACATCAGTAGCTTTTATAAACGACTGACCTAGAGATGGGCAAAGCGACATTTTTCTGCACCATGCATGTGCATGGTATGCTGCATGTATGCATGCTATATGCAGCACAGTTTGAAAATATAGACAATATTAATAGTAAATAACTTGATCCACTGGTCCGTTTTACTACCAACATGAACGCCTCAAGAAGACGATTCTAACAAGTCCAAAATTATTAAAATCCAATCATGGTTCTTGAGATCATTAGATTCTCTGTTATTTTCCTAATATTATAAAATGTTGCCTGGTACCCCAATGAAATTTGATTGGTTATGGTTTCAATATGATATATTATGAACTACATGAAATTTACCTGCGATTGTGTGATTTTTTTATATTTGTTTAATATATATTGATGCATCTAATCAAGGATATTGAATGTACGTACGTAATTAATATGCGCTATTCCATTTTTTAACTAAATTTGCCAACTATGAGCAAATATTATTGCTATACGTATTACGGTACAATAATGCTTAACGTTTTATTGGTCGTATCAAAACAAAATTCAAGCGTATGATAAACTCTTAACATATAAATGTCTTCGCTCTTATAACAAGGCCAGACCAATTTAATTCTTTGTTTAGTATAACCCACCCCCCCCCCCTCATTTTTTAAAATTATAAGAGCCAGTTCACATAATATTAAATATCCCCCTCTATTTTTTTAAAATCCATATGAACCAATACGCATTTAATTAACCAATAGAATTGTAGTATTTGTTTCTATGTAATATGAATGTGTTTTTTTTAAAATACCCCATCCCTCAATTACGAGCCATTTTATGTTATGTTAAACAAAAAAATCAGATTGGTCTGGCCTAAAATTATCGTCTATCACGATTGCCCTGTACATTTTTACCAATTATGTTGATCATGTAAAAAAATTGTAACCAATTGGACATAGTGACATGCCATCCTAGTATAAAAAAGGCAATCCGTGTTTTATATTCTATGGTTTTTCCATAAATGTTGCATATTCACGGAATTTATAACCTTACATCACAGAGATTATTCGGTGTGTCTAGATTTTGTCGATCATGCTGCAGAATTTTCACGGAGTTCCACAAAAAATATAGAACGGAAATATTTGGAAAAAATTTTAATTTGAATATTTGATCAGATTGATCAGATCTGTACAGTATGACACATAAAAGCCCCTATTTAAACATGAGATTATAACAGATCAGTATGGTACGGATGACCAGAATTATAACATTTTAGTATGGTATCGGTGCGGTATTGCGAATATCAGTATGGTACGTATGGATTAGAGTTGGGACCCGAAACCTTTTTGGCCAAATCCGAAAGTTTCGGGTTTCGGATTATAGGTACCCGAAACCTTTTTCGAAACTCGAAACCATCTTCCGAAACCCGAAACCTCTTCCGAAACCCGAAACACAAAACCCTACCCGAAACCCTACCCGAAACCTACCCGAAACCTACCCGAAACTCTAAAACTATGCCCGAAATCTCAAAAACTAAACTTCTGCCAAAGTTTACGAAAAATGGAAAAATCTGGCTAAATCTTTAGTGGAATGTAATTTTTTCTTAGTATTTGCTAATATATTCACTAATTTTTATTAATATCATGTTTTTATATCTATTACGGAACAATTATTTTTGTTCTTGCATTTGCACTTAAGAACATTATAAACCCGCTTTCAAATTCGTGAAACATTTGATTGACTTTAGCTGTGCTCAATAATTTGTATATATTTGATAATCAAACCCAGAAGCAAATTTGGAAAATTCAGATTTCACAATTTAAGAGGGCGTTAATGATTAACAAATTCTTTCGTTCTCATCTTTGATAATCAGAGATTATCATTTAATCACCCCAATAAAAATCCTAGAAAAATGAAAAATGCCAAAGATTGAGCGAATAGATATGCAAATTTGTATCGGGCCACCGATATTTACGTCTAAAAAAGCATATATTACTATTGGTAGTTATGGCATTTGTAATTTTATTCATATGGATAATCGCATTTATTTATTTTTTTTAATCGTCAGATGTCTTATGATACTGGTGTATTAGTCACATTAACAGATCACAGGATAAACAGTAATTCATAATAGTAGCAGATGTTGTCCGGATATAGAAGTACTACACATGCTCAGTGAAGTGCAATATGCGAAGTTCGCATTTACACATTTGCTTCACCATATTATAAAAAATAAAATATAAGTTATATATTATAAATTTTGAAAATTTTGAATTATAATTTTATAGTTTTAGGTTTCGGAGTTTCGGATTATAGTTTCGGGANCGTGCCATCGCACGTGTCAATTGGCTTAGTAAACTGCTACAAAAGGCACGGACGATTTACGTGATTTCACGTTAAATTGGCACGTGTATACGGATCAACACGGTCCGCCGATTCCCGTGCCTACTCGAACCATTCACGTGCAAACCCGACCCATAGCACGTGCCACTCGAACACGTGCCTATACACTGTTTTTCCGTGCGATCCCGGACCACTTTTCTTATAGGGTAGATATGCAAATTTGTATCGGGCCACCGATATTTACGTCTAAAAAAGCATATATTACTATTGGTAGTTATGGCATTTGTAATTTTATTCATATGGATAATCGCATTTATTTATTTTTTTTAATCGTCAGATGTCTTATGATACTGGTGTATTAGTCACATTAACAGATCAAAGGATAAACAGTAATTCATAATAATAGCAGATGTTGTCCGGATATAGAAGTACTACACATGCTCAGTGAAGTGCAATATGCGAAGTTCTCATTTACACATTTGCTTCACCATATTATAAAAAATAAAATATAAGTTATATATTATAAATTTTGAAAATTTTGAATTATAATTTTATAGTTTTAGGTTTCGGAGTTTCGGATTATAGTTTCGGGATTTCGGGTTTCGGGGTTTCGGAGTTTTTTAAAAAAATCCGAAAGGGTTTCGGATTTAGACCTACCCGAAACCAGTTTCGGGTAGGTTTCTTTCGGGTCCCAACTCTGGTATGGATGCAATTTTATCAAACCGTACCATACTGATCTTAATAGGATCGATTTTCCTGTCGCGTGACTTTCCGGCATCAATTTTCTTTTAGAAAAAAATTGAGTTCGTTAGGGTTTGGGTTCATGTTGGTGGTTAGAAGGTGCATTATATAGCAAAATTGTGCGAGGAAACTTTTTTGTTAGGCCAGAAAGGATTTGCTAGTATAAATCTTACGATAAATACGATTTTCGTTTGGTTTGAATTTCTTTCGTTACACCTGATCCTGATTTTTAATTGGCTATTTGACGTCGGAATTTCACGTGACCAGAAATTGTTCAAGCATAGATTCTTTTATTTTTGATATACTATCAAAATTGAACGTTAATGTCTACAATAAAGAAAAATTTATATGATAAAAACATTGAAAAATATATCGTGTGTGAAAACTTATTAAAGATATCTAGTCCGCTTATCAATTATTCAAGGAAACAAAATATAACGATTAGTGATACGGGCCGATGTCAAATTCTCGGGCCGACCCGGCTGCTAGAATTAATCGGCCCGGTCGACCGGGCCGATCATATTGTTAAAAGATCTTTCAGTCAAACAAGAATGCAAAATAGGCTTATACTCAATATGAAAATATGAAAATAGTTAAAATTATGCCATAATACTTGTGCAAATTTTCGGTTACTCAAAAATTACACATGGCGTCGAAACGAAACCTACCCGAAACTAGTTTCGGAAGGGTCCTAATCCGAAACTAGTTTCGGATTTTTTTAAAAAAATCGAAACCCCGAAACTATAATCCGAAACCCAAACCTATAATCTGAAACTCAAAAATATAATATTGAAGTCTTTACAATTTATTATAAAGTTGATTTATTTTTAATGAACCCAAAATGTAAAATTATTTTTGAATAAATTATAACATTATATAGATCATTTTTTTAACTATTTTTAAAGCTGGTCAACTTTATTTTTAATACCATTATTACAACTGATTTCAAAATTCTATGGCGATAGAAAAAATTGCCATTGATGAATCGATAAGTATTTGATGACTTTTCAATTTATTTAATTCTGCGGTAACTTATTAATTCAATCGCCAAAAAAGGTATCTCTGATATATAACATACATCAATGCGATTAATGTATATTTAAGAGATACATAGCATACATCAGTGCATTTGTAATACATTAATGCAATAAATGGAAGTTTGGGTAGTTTTTGGTGTTCAGGTGAGGTTTCAGGTTTCGAATGAGGTTTCGGATGTCGGATGAGGTTTCGAGTTTTGGATAAGGTTTCGGAAGTTATAATCCGAAGCCCGAAACTTTCGGATTTGGATAAAAGGGTTTCGGCGCCAACTTTGGAGAGAATAAACAAATAAATTATTGATGTTTTGGCAGTTTCGGGGTTTCGGTTGAGGTTTCGGGTTTCGGTCGAGGTTTCGGGTTTCGGGTTGAGGTTTCGAGTTTCGGATAAGGTTTCGGAAGCTATAATCCGAAACCCGAAACTTTCGGAATCGCCAAAAAATGTTTCGGTGTCATCTCTGCTTGAGGAAATGATAGTAGTTGATATCAAAAAATCGCTTTAGTTAGTCGATATAATGATCAATACATCATAAGCACATACAATATATATTACAATAGTAGGAAGCAGGGATGGCACATCACTATGTCCAATTGGTTTCAATTTTTTTTGGACACATGTCCATTTTCAATTGGACATATGTCCAAAAAAAATTGAAACAAATTGGACATAGTGACATGCCATCCTAGGTAGGAATAGTGCATGTGATGCATATATATGGAGGATCTACTATATCTGCGAAAAAGAAGTGGTTATAAGAGGGTCCGATCAGTGTTTAAAATTGGCATGCACACGATGCACATGTGCACATATATATTTTTATGTGCATAAAATTTTAACAAGTTAAGTGCACAAATGTGCATCTAAAATTTTATAAAAATAATGCACAAAAAGTTATGCGCAACAAAAAATTTTAAATTTTTATGCACAAAAAATTATGTACATGAGAGAACTTTAAATTTCAATGTACAAAATATATTAATAATATATATTAACAATATTAGTTATAATGATAATAATTTGTAATTTGCAAATCTACTACTTTTATAATTTAAGCAATTACTATTGCTATTACTATAAATAATACAGTAATATATGAATAATTGATTATCATATTACTACTAAGATTCAAAGAGGTAATTGTAGTATTTTTACAAAGTGAACTTGAAATAGATTTTACTCCTTCAATATTAATATAATTAAAGAGTGAATTCACATTTCACGGCAGCAAATATTATGAGAACATGTGTGATAAAAATATATGTGCATGAAAAAATTTTTTTTACATGCACACATGTGCAACAGGTTGTTTGTTTGTGCACTAAAAACCTTTCCAATTTATGCACGCTGTGCATATAGTTTTAGATCTGAATTTTAAACACTGGGTCCGATGGGTCCTCTTATGGCCGGTGATATACCGGGTTATTTTCTCATAGTTGGAAATCAAAGTGATAATATATGATGGTGGTTTACTAACTTATAATCGACAATCAGTGCTTTAATCAGCGAAAAGAACATGCAATCAGAACTCTTAATTGACTAGTTAATTTATAAATATCGACTAGAAAAGTCGACTATTCGATTTTGGTCTTTATCGACTGCAAGCACTAACTTGAGAATGTTCTACGCGTGATTTAATTAATAATTATAAGTTAAGTTATACAATGAAATTCTATCAGGTAAAAAAAATTTAACTATATCCCAGCCGCTGACCTGCAGGATATGGATCAAGAGCCGACCCACCCGCCCTCCCGGCCGATAGGTCGAGGTCAGCCCGTATCACTAGTAACGATAAAAAAATGTAAAAATTGTATAGCTACCAGATTCATATGTTATGCTGTGGATTTTATCAAAGCGTACCATACTGTTCTGCTAATATATATATTTAATATAATAGCAGATCAATATGGTATGGATCCATACCATACTGATCATACTGATATCCGTATATATTACGGCTATCTCATATAAGTACAATGACAGTATGTTACACTAGCACAGCCCATTAACATGTGAAATCATACACCTAATCAAAAGCAGGTTTTGCTCACACCATTCAAGATGGCGTTTCCGTATTATAGAAAAAAAAGTATTTTCGGCAAACATTTCAGCGCTGCTAAATTTTTTATAAAAAGGGTTAATTCATAGATCGATTACAAATTTATGACGTCATTAATATTACACAGATTTTGACTGAATTATACAAAAATAGAAATGAAAGTTATCTATACTAAATAAAGAAGATCTATATATGTCTGAAGCTATAGTATTTAATAAAGCGATAGTTCTTACTTGATGGCACTATGTCCAATTGGTTTCAATTTTTTTTGGACATATGTCCATTTTCAATTGGACATATGCCCAAAAAAAATTTGAACCAAATTGGACATAGTGACATGCCATCCTAGCTTATGTGTATGTGTTACAATTTGATTGGATAATTTATTTCGCTATTGGATGATCACAGTGATGCGATTGGTGCAATTTCACGTGATGCCGCCTGACAAACAAACAAACATTTTTTCACTTTACACAGAAATATAGTGTCCTTCGCTTCGCTTGGACAAATAAATGCTGAATCCACTTAAATTCCGTTTCCACCTGTATATATATATGGAATTTTTATAAAACCCATCTTGGGATTGATTTTATCAAATTGTCACAATCGAAATTGTGACTTTAGAAGATTCGAATTTCCTGATTAGTTTACACCCAATTTGTATAATGCTGTGCATTTTCCATATTAAACCCCTATTTTATCATATGTACACCATAACCTAACCCTAATTTAACTAGGAAAATCCAATCCACTTAATTCCATTCCAACCTATATATAAAGGATGTATGTTAGTAAATTATTTTAAATAGATTAAGTTTATTACCGTTAAGGTGTTTCAAGATTAACATATTTCGGAGATAAGAGTCGAATTTAAAAGTGTATTTGAAATTATGAAACATCAATATAAGAGTGTATATGGTAATTCATACATTATGGAATTAAACTTTATACTTGTAGTTTAATTGATACAACCTTTAAAATTAAGGGAGATATTGGAAATCTTGGTGCCTCACATGGCAACATTTTTCCAATTATGCTGTAGTTACCGTCGATTACATGAGCAATCCTGAGGGTAACAATCCTGCTTATTTGTTTCCTGTTCCACCAGGCCAGAAGGATTTTAAAATGGAATTAGACATCGCAACGCATAGTAGTGTTCTTGAAAATCATGTGCTTGTATTTAAACTATCAGATTTAGGTGAAGACATTGGATGTGTAAAGTTTAAAAGAAACGCTTTCACTCAATAATTTGGATAATCCCTAACTATCATTCATATATAACTACCGTATTAAATATTATATTAATTGATGATCCGCCACAAATCAATAGTGTGATCATAGTGTAACATGACGCAGATCCTTACTATTTGTTGATATGTAAACGGAATTTTTTTGCCCACCCAGGGTAAACTTTTTTTCTTAATAAGTTAAAGAGTCATGTCTACTAAGTGAAAATTGTAGAGCTCATTGAGACGAGTCTAATGGTAGTTAGATCATCGAAATCGGGCCAGTGGATGAAGAAATACCTTCGAAAAACGATTGGCCGACTATATGTAAATAATAGGACAAAATTTTATATAGTCGACCAATCGTTTTTTGAAGATATCTTATTATCTACTGGTCCGATTTCGATGGTCTAACTACCATTAGACTCGTCTCGATGAGCTCTACAATTTTCACTTAGTAGACATGACTCATTAACGTAGTAAGAAAAAAAGTTTTCTAAGTTTTCCTTAGGTCGCCAAAAATATTCCTATATTATAGGATTTACATAGTAATTTGCATCACGTTACACTATGATCATTGTGGCGGATCATCAATTAAATCTAAACCTTCTAATTCAGAGTTTGTCCATTTAAACGTTTTTGATTGGTCATCTTCAGAAAACGTGACCAGTGTATGAGAAAAATTTTGATCTGTCTATAAATATTAGAAATGCACATTTTGATCGACATGCCGTAATACAACGTAATTCCATAATGATGTAATGCCATAATGCTGTACAACGAACTTATCTCTTTAACTACTCCACAAGGATAAAAAACAATATATTAGCAAATACCAATACAAAAAAAATTACGTCCCGCTAAAAATTTAGATGATTGATTTCTAGATTTCTCCGTTTTTTGTAAAATTTCAGCAATTCCTATAGTTTGTAGTTTGATGTCAATCTACCAACCAATAGAAATATAGTTGTATCCAAAATGTAAGTGTATAATAAACGCTGCTTAATAATAATGTTAATTGCTAATCCAGATAAGATCAGCACTATTTTTATATTAGAATTTGGGGGAAATTACTATGTTTTTTACTATATGCTGAAATCTGAAGTCGGTCCAATGAAAAGTATTTTTTTTATTAAGTTAACAGTTTGTCAATTAATTGAAAGTTGTAGAGCTCACTGAGACGCATCCAATGGTAGTTAGAGCATTCAATTCGACCCAGTGTACGCTGAGATATCGCCAAAAAACGATTGGCCGACTATATAAAATTCTATGTAAACAAACTAGAAATTTTATATAGTCGGCCAATCGTTTTTTAACAATATCTCAGCGTGCACTGGGCCGATTTGAATGATATAACCACCATTAGATGCGTCTCATTGTGCTCTACAACTTTCAATTAATTGACATGAACTATTAACTTAATAAAAAAATACTTTTAATTGGACCGACTTCAGATTTCTGCATATAATAAAAATTTATATTGTACTTATCCCCAAAATTTACTATTGTCCCAATATGGTAATAGTGCCGATCTTATCCAGATCATCAATTAAATAATTTTTCACAATTTAATAATAATGTTTAATAACTCACAATAAATACTAATAATAAATAATAAATAATAATTATATAGGAATATTAAGATGTATTAATTTTTAATAGAAAAAAGTAATATCTTTAAATAACTTTAAAGTAAGTATTTACTACTAAGTAACTACATAGTTATTTTATTGTTGATTGAAATAATATTAAAGTTGTTAATTTTGGAATGCATTTCTTGAAAACCTTACACATCCTATATGTTCATCCATATCCCATAGATTAAATTTAAGTATATGGTTTTGAAGCGTGCTAAAAGGCGTTGCAATATGAAATTGCATTAAAAAATCCTTTTTACCTGATGGGACAGGAAACTTGAAAGAAGCTTTGTGACCACCTTCGATACTGCTCACATAATCAACGTGAACCGCGGCATACTTAGAAAAAACATCGCCATCGCCATATGAGGAACCTTGTGAGGTACCATTACTTCTTATTAGCCCTTCATTAACAGTAAAAGTTGTAATATCCTTTCCAGGCTTAGTAATAGGGTCAGGACTAAATTTGTACATCGAAAGCTATAGTACTTATGCCGTCAATGGAACAATTTGCCAGGGAACATTAGCCTTAACTATGAAAAACATCGATAGTAACATGAAGATAAAAGTAAAGGTTTTATTCATAATTTTCATAATTTTTGATTCGATTGTATATAGTTAGCTTGGTTTCTTGGTCATCTATTTATAAAAGAAAATCATTAATATTTTCTGAACCTTAAAAAAGGATTCTTTTTTAGCAAAATAAAATGGATCATACATTTTATAAAATTTAGGTTTAGGATAAGTTGATTTATTATTAAATTTAAAGTTCTTAACAAATGAATAATATATTTATCCAAATTTTCGGTGAATATCCCCAATTTATCGAACTGAATGTCCAGATATATAAATATTTACCAATTCAATTCTATATTTTGCAGAATAATATCTTTATACTGTAAATGGTTAAAATATTCTGTAAGTTAAGAGGATATTATGTTCGAAGATAGTTACTAAAGCTGGTTTCAAAAGTATTCTAGCATTTTGAAACTCATTTGATAAATATAAAGTTATTTATCGTAATTAGCATAATATAATGCTTGGTTTAGTTTCAGTTATTATTTATTGCGATTTGCAAAAATAATACATCTTTAATCAAATTTCGGTCATATAACAACCACCTGATTGTCATTAATTGCATGTGCATTTGTTAGTCAAATTTCAAAATAAATATATTATTTTCATAATTTTTGCTTTATTCACTAAAAATTGACGAAATTGAATAACAACTATATAATTGTAAAGGTGAACTAAATTTGCATGTCGCAATAAATTATGCAATTAACGCTATCATTAAAGATTCGGATATAAATGGGAGAAGATCATATAATATGTAGTGATGATAAATGAGATAAATGAGGCTAAGCATTTTCAAAAGAACTAAATGTAGTTCAGTACTAATGATGCCTGACTAATGTTGCTAGTCGAAATACTTAATTTAGTCAACTATTTAGGCAATTAGTGTCTAAATATATTTTGACATGGCATTATTTTTTTCGAAATATCAAAAGTCTAAATTTGCCTAAATGTCTAAATAGTTGACTAAATAAATACTATGTGACTAAATGTCTAAATAGTTGACTAAATATAATATTATATGACTAAATGTCTAAATTAAAATAAACAATAAAACTATTATAAATGTATATATGTATATAGCATTAGTATATAATCGTTTTATATTATCTATTTAGAAGTCTAAAATTTTAATAAATGTTCTATGCTTTTAAATATGGTGTTTATTATTAAATCACATATTATAAAAATCTTAAGCCCATAGTTTGTACTTAGCCACTTCTAATGGCTGTATTTGTTGTTAATGTGCATTATTTAATTTAAACTTTAAACTGATAGTTTATACTTACCGGTAGCCATTTTATAATATCTATATTTGTTATTAATAATACATATTATTATTTAGATTTTTAACATTTATCGCTAGAGCAATTCATCGCTACCCTCTGATCGACCAATCATTTTGCTTGTTTTGATTTTACATTAATCAAAACAAAACAAATAGCGCCCACGTTATGATTAGGGTTAGGGTTTGGCAGGGCATAAGTTAGAAGGCTCTTCTAACCCAAAATTTTGCAAGGAATTTTTTTTGTCAAGAAAAAGGTGTAGTTTCTTAGTCAAAATTTTAGGTTAGAAGCGATTTTTTAAAAAAAGTTTGTTTTGCTTTGATTTCATGTTACACCTGATTCTGCATCCCTATTGGTCGATTAGGGGTGGCAATGCATTGCACTGGCGATGAATAATAACTCTCTATTATTTATATAATTTGTCTGAAAGTGCAAATCTGTTGTAAATATGAAGATTCTATTTAATTATAGTGTTTTGCAAAAAAGTGTGATCCTGTGATTTACACGGAATAATGGCGGAAAATTTTAATTCCCTATTGATCATCATTTTCATCAAAAATGTCTATGTTTTATCTGAAATTTTTAAAATTCTTCAAGAATTAAAAATCAGCTGATTTCTCGTGATTTTAAATGACACCATGATCTGCAGAGGTCACACATTTTTGCAAAGTGCAATAATCTCTAGTATAGCTTTAAAACAACTAGAAAACTTTGTACATTGCTTCATATTATTTGTAAAACCTACAGTATTAAATAATAAAAAATAGAATCTAATTGAGCCACTCAATACAAGAAATAACTATAAAGATTTATTCTAAAACGATTTTGAGGTTTCGATCATCGATTTTGATTTTTAGAATCAATTCGCATCCCTACTTCATGATATTTAAATACTGTTCCACAGCTGCAATGGCAGTACAAAGACCTGAAACAGATAATGCAGAATGATGCCCGATTCTCTTTAGCTATATGGGCGTATATTAGACATCTTTCTTATGTTTGTGTTTTCATATAGTTTAGGACCTTGGGGTTTAGAAAATTTTAGAACCGAGAGGTCAGTAGTTTATGCGTGAGTTGATTGGTATAGGTTCAAATAATTAGTCCTAGACTAGAGGTATTGATGTTAAAGTATGAATGCTAGAGCTTGTTTGGACCTATTACTGTATGTTTTTTCATATATATTGTCACGGGGTAAACGTGACATTCCTGATAATGGATGATCATTAATCCGTATACTGCGCCAGATTTCATATGATAATTAATAATGCATTGAGTAACAATGCACAATAAACAATTGTGATCAACAATGCATATCAGCAATTACAGCTAATTATGCATATAATGAATAGTATTAAATCGACCAAGCATGCTCGGGGCTTGGCGTACGGTGTAATAACTTAGGAATCTTCCAACCTCTATTATAATATCTGAATTGTGATAACCTCGTAGATAGAGTATCGTACAGTTTTAACCTTTCATTCTCTATAAATTTCTTTATTTATTAGATTAGTGATTTCCTATAGTAATTGTAAAATATAAAAGGAGGTCGTTTTGGTCTCTTCATCGAGGAGAATCTTCAGATTATCTATAGTTTCAATAATATAAGTATATCCTACACTCTGATTATATTAATATACAAGTCACATTTATTAAAAACCGGATTAAATCACCTAGTCATGCCTCTGGTGAATTGCCTTATAACAACTTTTGCATCAAACCCATAACGTTAGAACCACCTTTCACTATAACAATTGGTGGTGACTGTGAGAAACCAACTTCTTAACAGAAATTTCAACAAAATATATACCTAAAATGAATACTGAACAGTTTTACAATTCATGGAGATGATGGCAAAATCTCTCGAGAGCCAGAACGGAAGTAATTCTCCAAAAAAAAACAATTATGTTAAGGTAAAAGGCTTCTACGGGACCAACGAAGAAGACCCCTTTGAGTGGTTCATTGAATTCGAACATGCCGCCGAAGCTAATAATTGGATTGAAAATCGTCAGTTACAAATTGCATCTAGATACTTAAAGGGGACGGCTGCCAACTGGTATAAAGAAAATAAAAATAATATTGAGAGTTGGAAAGCTAAAGAGGAAGATGGGGAAGAGGGAAGAAAAGTTTTTATCACCTGTTTGTGAAACACTTCGCACCGCTGAACGACAACATCGCTGGCAAATCAAGTTTAATTTCTTGAAACAATAAAAATTCGAGAAGGTGGATGTATACACTACAAAATTTAAAAGGTTACTTAGCAGAGTTAATTTAGATAAAGAATTGTCAGACAGATTTATAGTAGGAATGTTTTTGAGTGGCCTAAAAAAGAATAACGCCACTTTTGTGGCTATTGCTGCACCAAAGGATACAAACAAAGCTATTTACGCAGCAAAAAGGGCGGAGGCAGGTGATTACTATGGACGACACCCTATGGAATCGCAACAATCACAGCATAAACTAGAGAGCGAATTGAGTGATCTCAAGAAACGAATAAATGAAATGGCTTTAAACTATGCCATGTTGACGGAAAAGATACAAAACATCAAAGAACGGGCTAGTAATAATCTAGGATACAAGAAGACGTTTGGAGTAGAATGGCATAACTGCAGGAGAGTAGGTCATATAGCATGGTATTGTAAGTCAGGAAAAATGAGGCAAATTAAAACAAGGGAGACTAGTGAGGGGTCTAAAAATATAAACTTCTGCGAATTAGCATATAGTGAGAAGACAAGTAATCCAGAAGTATACACTGTCGGTAATGATACTATGCATAAAGTTACAAAATGACCTATAGACCCAAATTGAAATACGAGATTAAGAGGAAGAAAATTGCCCAAGGTCCAAAGCCCGGAAACCAATGAAGCAAGACAAGAGATGGATAGTAATAAAAGTATTGATTTAGAAAAAATAAATGAAGCAGATAAACAAAGAAGAAAACGTGGACCGTCAGGTCAGTGGTGAACAACCTTTTACCATACAACGTTGCCGAGGATATTTTGGCATTACCTGCTAATGCTACTGTAGGTCAAATGTTACAGTATCCAAATCAGAGGAAAAATTTAGCCAGGGTTTTAAAACGACCTTCACCAACTCAGAAAGCAAATTTTTTTCATTCTGAAGAGACACACCTTACTACGGCAGCAAGATGTATAGTAAAAATTTAAGAAAATCCCATGTTGGCGGTGTTGGACTCAGGCGCTGCGGTAAGTATCATTTCTCAACAATTATTTAACAAATTACAATTAAGGATGGATGAGGAATCTACGGTCAAGGTGATAATGGTCACCAGGTCTAAACGAAAACCTTAGGTAAAGTAAGAAATGTAAAAATAAAGGTAAAGGATATTGTTATACCCACCAACCTTTATGTCATTGAGTCAACAGAAGAGACATTATTATTGGGAACCGACTGGTTCTAGAAAACTAATGCTCGTATTCATTTTGATGAGCAAAAATTATATTGTTACGGCAGAAATGTATCCTTTTGATATGATAAATATGAAAATGTATAATTTTAGATGATAAGGCAACTTGCCAGAGGCGTGACGTTGGTAATTTGGTATTAATTTTATTAAAAGATTTATGAGTAGAGTTATTGTAGGGAAGTATGAGAATATATTATAGGGTATATGGCATAATCCCGTAGGATAGGTTATCTTTTACAAGAGGGAAATTACAGAGCTTTTATAATTAAAACTAAACTAATGAACTAAAGAGGTTTAGGGATAAATCGATCTTTTATCAAGACAGAATCATAGTAGAATCATTGATCTCGAATCACATTAGAATCACTATAATTAAGGGGCTTATGATGATAAGTACTATATGATTATAATAACGATGGCTAAGTTTAACAATATTTTATATTGTTAACTATTTTTAACTAATCCTTAATTCTTGATTTCTTAGATTTCTTGTATTCGATTCTTAATCACAGGTTTTATTGCACCTAATTACAAAGATCACTTTTAGCCCGTGACAATATCTACGGTATGCCGATAAAAGTGTTGAAGTCCCGATTTCTAATACTGGACTAGAGGGTCTTAAAACCTATGAAGAAAAAGAAGATTACAACAGTGAAGGTGGGGATACCTTTGATGAATTTGATTACAAAGAAGAAGAAGAAAAAGATGAAGTTGAGGTTTGCTTTATAGAAGAGTATCAAGAGTCGAACCCCACGCTATTTTTAACCAATGTTGTCGAGGTACCTATTGAAGAAAACGAAACAAAAATTTCAGTCGAATTGAAAATTCAACAGATTATCAAAAAAAAAACGATTTAACCTCACAACAAGGCCAAGAGGTAGAAGAATTTCTATTAAGTAAAAAGGGACTATTTGCTCAAGGCCTTGAAGATCTGGGCCGTACCAATATTATTACACATGCCATCAACACAGGAGAAGCTGCGCTGATTCACCAAGGTCCCTATAAGGTTGCGTATGGGGAGAGTGAGTTTATAAAAAAAGAAATAATCAAACTAAAGAAGCAAGGTTTAATACAGGATGCCTTTAGTCCGTGGGTATCCCCTGTAGTGATCGTACTGAAAAAAGAAGGGAAGCTTCATTTTTGTATCGATTACTGCAAGTTAAACGCGGTAACTAAAAAAGACACATACACCCTTCCACATATAAATGATCTCTTGGATACATTCGGAGAAGCAAGGTGGTTTTCCATAGTCGACTTATAAGCAGTTATTGGCAAGTCGGGGTGAGAGAAGAAGATAAATAAAAGACCACTTTTATGACCAAATTCGGCACATACGAATTTGACATAATGCCGTTTGGGTTGTGTAATACCCAGGTACATTCCAAAGGCTCATGGATAAAATTTTACAAGAGGGTATTGGAGAATACGCAGTGGTGTATTTGGATAATATAAATGTTTATTCAAGGACGTTTGGCGATCATCTAAACTATTTGAAAATTATTTTTGAAAAACTCGAAAAGGCAGGACTAAAATTAAACTTAGATAAATGTAATTTCTTTCAAACAAAAATACATTATTTAGGTCATATAATAAATCGAGAAGGTATAAAACCTGATGAATTGAAGATTAATAAAGTAAAAGAATTCCAATACCTACAAACATTAGACAGTTACGTGGCTTCCTTGGATTAGCCTCCTATTATCGACAGTTCGTGAAAGGATTCGCAAATATCGCTCGCCCTCTTCATAAGTTACTAGAAAAAACCGTAGCATACGAATAGAATAAAGAAAAACAAAATGCGTTCAAAATCTTAAAAAGGCACTTGGTAAAAGCCCCTATATTAAGATATCCCAATTTCAAAGAACGGTTCTACTTGCATACCGATGCGTCGGGTACAGGATTGGGAGCTATATTATCGCAAAAGGATAATGAACAAAAAGATATGTAGTTGTGTATGCAAGTAGGGGGCTTTCTAGGTCAGAACGCAATTATTCGGTGCCTGAACTCGAATGTTTGGCGGTTGTGTGGGCCGTAGAACATTTTCACAATTACTTGGGGCCAAGCATTTTATGCTCATAACAGATAATTCTGCCCTTAAATGGTTATATACGGCTGAACCTAAAGGAGTAAGAGCCCGCTGGATTTTAAGGCTATAGCCAGTGTTGTACACGGACATTGTCCCACTGATTTTTCAGGGACGCGGACAGTCCGGGACGGGACATCCGGGACATGTCCGCAATAATGTCCCAACATGATACATGTCCGCCGGGTAAAACCAATCAAATTGCGGAATTATACGAATTTTATTGGTAGATGATCACGTGTTGAGTCGCAAAATGTCCGGGACAAAAAAAATTCTGGGCGGACATGTCCCGGACGTCCCGTCCCGGACTGTCCGCCGGCCGTGTCTGTGTCCCATGACAACACTGGCTATAGCCATATGATTATGAAATTATTCATCGTACAGGGAGAAAACATTCTAACGTTAATGCTTTATCTCGGATATACCTAATAAAAGAAAGGAATATGGAAAATTAATAAAAAATATATATATATCTATACTTATATAAAGTAGAGTTGTCACATAGTATGCATTCCGGATGCACAAGTGTAACTGGAACGCATGATCATGCATTTCATATGTTTTATAGTGTTATATACTGTAATATAATTAGTTAATATAAATTTTATATGTTTTTATTTATAATAGTACTATATTAATATTATTAATTTAAAATTAAAATTAAAAAATATTAAAAATTATACAGAATTGCGAGAAAATCATTTTTTGTTAAGTGCGCAACACGGGTTGCCTTAGTAAAATCTCAAGTTAGAAATAGAACTTTTACAAATAGATAAAGTGTATAATAGCCTTTAAATAAGTAGGATCGTCTATTTACTATTTTAATATGATTTGCAATATAGTTAATTAATTTGTATTTTGTGTATTATGAATATGCGTAAATGTTACACAAATTCTTTTTTTGTAACTTTTTTTTTTGAAGTCTTTTTGAAGCAAACTCGGGTTATATTTGAACCAAAACTGGGTTTTTGAACAAAGATCAGGTTCTTTTTAATCAAAATTAAA
The DNA here is from genome assembly GCA_003550325.1 of Gigaspora rosea. Classification (NCBI taxonomy): domain Eukaryota; kingdom Fungi; phylum Glomeromycota; class Glomeromycetes; order Diversisporales; family Gigasporaceae; genus Gigaspora; species Gigaspora rosea. The sequence continues at coordinate 86,395 of QKWP01001772.1, read as the reverse complement.
TTTATTTTACCCAGACTCAGGTCTATTTAAACCAAATCATATTTGCACAAGATTGCATTTATTGAACAAAGATCAGGTTGTTAAACCAATATCAGGTTTATTTGAACCAAGCTTGGGTTTATTTAAACCAAGCTTGGGTTTATTTAACTCCAATCAGATTTATTTAAATTAAAAGCAAAAAATGTTTAAAAATTTGATGCCGCTGCAATGCAGCGGGTATTAAGACCTAGTATATATATATAGATAAGAATAATAATAATCATTACTTAGCTTAGAGGCGATTTAGAAAATAAGAAATTTGAAATCTGGGGTAATGGTATAAGTTTAGTTTATATATTCTTTCAGAAATTAAAAAGATTATATGGAAGTATAAACTTAAAAATTTTTTTTTAAGTTTAATAATTTTTTTATATATTAAAATTAACTATCATTAACTATTTTACTACATAATTAACTATCATTAACTAATTATGCAATACTTATATATATAAATATATATATATCTATTAATTTGCATTAAAAAAAAAAAAAAAAGAGATGGGTGCACTCCCCATAAGACACAGAGGTGCAAAAAAGATGAGTGCACTGCCTGTAAGACGCAGAGATGCAAAAAAGATGGGAGCACTGCTCGTAAGATGCAGAGATGCAAAAAAGATGGGTACTCTGCCTGTAAGATGCAAAAGCGCAAAAATTGGGGTTAACAAAATTATAAGTCATAATGATAGTCTAATACTGGCAGGGCTGAATACCAAAACAAATAAGTTAGCAAGATAATAACTAAATTTTGAACTTTTAATGGTTATTAAAACAGATGAAAGATTGCTAATGAAATAGAAACGATGATAATAAAAAACTTAAATTTTGATAGCTTGAGGATAGTTATGGCCGCTGGCCTGTAAATAAGTATTAGAACATTTTACAAATAAACTTTAGAAAATTTCAAAATACTTACTTCTTGTTTTTCTGTAGAAAATAAATTTAGAGTCAATTGTAGAATTAACACAGCGATTCAAGAGTTAGATTTTAAAATTAAATAAAAGCTGGCAACATCATGTGACCCTGGAGAATTAATATTCGAAACATAGTACCAAAAGGTCACCTTATCTAGAACAAAATCTGACATTAAATAAAAATTCAGCTCAGATAGTTTGTGTTCTGGCATAATTAAGATAGAATCACTTAGGTATCAACAACTAAAAACATATTTAACTGACCATAATATACTGCGTACATTCAAGGTTCAATAGAGACAGAGCCTACAGGCCCAAAGTCAATTTTTCATTATCAAGCGAGGCTTGATATATAAAAAGGATAAGCATAAGAAAAATCGGTTGTTTAGGGTTATACAAAAATATGAAGTTGAACCGATTTTGTTCCTAACCCACACGCACCCATTGGGAGGTTACTTGGGAAAGGATATTATGTTTAATAAAATTAGAGACAAATATTTTTGGCCGCAGATGTATGAAGATATAAGAGATTATATTAAAACATGTGATGAATGCCAAAGGCGGGATAGAAATTTAGCAAAACCTCTACTACATCCAATCCCAGTGGAGGCACCATTTTTTAATGTTGGGATCGATATTGTAGGTCCTTTACCGAAAACGTCACAAGGAAACAAATATATAATTGTTGCAACAGACTATATGACGAAATGGCCTGAAGCCAAAGCTATTGAAAACGCTAATGCCAATGAGGTAGCCAATTTTATATACGAGGATATTGTGTGTAGACACGGGTGCCCACAATATTTGTTGTCCGATTTAGGCATGCATTTTAGAAATTCGTTAATAAATGAATTCCTAAAAAGATTCAAAATCAACCATAATTTTACAACACTGTATCACCCCAAACAAATGGGTTGGTCAAACAATTTAATATAACTCTTTGTGAGTCTCTAGCCAAACTCGTAACCAATGTACGAGATTGGGATTTATTAGTTTCATCTATTTTGTTTGCATATCGAACAGCTAGACAAGATACCACAAAAATAACACCCTTTTATCTAGTGTATGGAAGGGAGGTACATCTCCCAATTCACCCAAGTGAATTTGAGTAATTATTAGAAGGGACATCCCTCCAACGGTTATTCAACTTAATCAAAGTTGTACCACAAGCTAGGGCCGCTGCAGTAGAAAGAGTGGAAAACGCCTAAAGGATGGCCAAGGTTCAATACGATCAACAACTTTGGCCACTAGACGACCTAAAGAAAGGAGATAAGGTATTAGTCTATAAGGCCTCGCAAAAACATTCGAAGAGCCACAAACTATACCCTAAATGGAAAGGACCCTTTATTGTACATAAGGTCCTACAAAAGGAGTTTTTAAACTTAGAACTACCGAAGGGAATATTATAAAAACTCCTATTAACAGAAGTTTTCTGAAACGATACCATAAAAGAGAAGAATATACTTAAGCAGATAAATAGAACCCTAATATAAAGACTTTATATATTAAAGTCATATATGGAGAAGTCATAAATTAAATTTATGCGTGGAAGTATAAAATAAATGTGAGCGAGTGTCACGGGGTAAACATGACATTCCCTATAATGGATGATTATTAATCCGTATACTGCGCCAGATTTCATATGATAATTAATAATACATTGAGTAACAATGCACAATAAACAATTGTGATCAATAATTCATATCAGCAATTACAGCCAATCATGCATATAATAAATAGTATTAAATCGACCAAGCATGCTCGGGGCTCGGCATACGCGTAATAACAGGAATCTTCCAACCTCTATTATAATATCCGAATTGTGATAACCTCATAAATAGAGTATTGTACGGTTTTAGCCTTTCATTCTCTATAAATTTCTTTATTTGTTAGATTAGTGATTTCCTATAGTAATTGTAAAATATAAAGGGAGGTCATTTTGGTCTCTTCATTGAGGAGAATCTTCGGATTATCTATAGTTTCAATAATAAAAGTATATCCTACACTCTGATTATATTAATATACAAGTCACATTTATTAAAAACTGGATTAAATCACTTAGTCACGCCTCTGGTGAATTGCTTTTAACAACTTTTGCATCAAACCTATAACGTTAGAACCACCTTTCACTGTAACAATATTTCTTAATTTAGACATTTTGACATTATTTAGACATTTCGACATTATTTAGATGGGAATTGCTATTCATACCTTCCATTTTTGCTATTCGTACCCCACGTGAAATTTTTAATTTTAGGTGGTACAGATATACTTGTCAGAGTCTATAATCATGTGCTCAGTTGAAAATATTGTGATTCAGTGATAGGTACACTGCAAACTTGGGCCCCTCCATTTAGGTCGGAACTAATAAAAGAATGAAGATCTTTGAGTAATAAAAACAAAAAAAAACTAAAAACTGCAGCTAACGAAAATTCTATGATAACCTGCTTTTGAGCTGCTAAGTAAAAATTCTTAGAATAAAAAAAATTTTACCTATATAATCACTCTTTTATATATTGAATTTTGATCAAAGGACCGGATTTGCAGAACATAAGGGTACTCAAAAAAAAAAAACTCAAAAAAACTCAAAAAACACCTATCTTTGCTTTAATAATGCTTCCACCACCTTTAGCATTATATCATAGCACGGAAGAACTTTTTCAAAGCGCCCAAACATTTGCCAATTCCCAAGGTTATGCGTTAGTGAAGAAGAGAACACGTAAAAACCGCCATGGTGAATTAAAAAGTATGTCGCTGCATTGCGATCAGGTGGTACTTATAGTACAGAGGCGCTATAGACAAACAAGCTCTTGGTTAATTGATTGTAAATTCAAATTAAAAGCTTCTTGGCATGGTGAAATATGGTATTTGGAAGTTGAAAATGATGAGCATAATCATGAACGATCTGATAATATGTCAGGGCATCCAATTTCCTGCAGACTTTCAGAACAACAATTAGAAAGGGTCAACGAAATGACTGTTTCCGGTTGCCGCCCCTGAGAAATTGTGTCAACTCTTAGACAGAACAATGAGGCAGCAATAATGACTAATCAATACATTAAAACACAGTTGTCCGTCACTATTTTTTTTTGCTACGCTTTGTTTATATGATTTTATTAGTAGCGATAGTGAGGACCCTTGAATTTTTAAGAGGTCCTCACATAAAAAAATTCTTTAAAAATCTTACCCTCCACCTCCCCCACCCACCTACCCTTGAAAAAATTCTTTAAAATTCTTACCCCCCCCCCCCCCCCGCCCTTGAAAAAATTCTTACCCGGGTCACTGACCCTGGAATTTTTTCAAACTCCGACCAAAAATAGAGGTCGGATTTTGTGTTCCTACAAAAATAGTAGGTTACACAAAAAATTTACACCGGGTTTGAATCGGGTTCTTTGAACCAAGATCGGGTTCAAATGAACCAAAATCGGGTTCGTAACCAAGATCGTGTTCATTTGAACCAAAATCGGGTTCAAATAAACCAAGCTCGGGTTCATGACCTAAGATCGGGTTCAAATGAACCAAAATCGGGTTTAAGTACGAAGATCAGGTTCAAATGAACCCAATATCGGGCTCAAGAACCAAGATCGGGTTCAAATGAACAAACATTTGAACCAATATCGGGTCATTTGAACCAATATCGGGTTCATTTAAACCAAGATCAGGTTCATTTGAACCTAGATCATGTTCATTTATACAAAATAAAAAAATTAAAACTGCTAGCCTGCGGCAACGCCTGGGCCCTAACACTAGTTAATACACTAAAACGCAGTTGTCCATCACTATTTGAGGTTATGTCATGCTTTTTTTTAATAATCTTTTTATATAATAGTTATATAGCAAATGATCTTTTTATATAATAGTTATATAGCAAATAGTTATATAGCTAATAGTTATAAGCTATATTAATAGTACTAATATAAAATTTAAATTAAAAAAATATCAAAATTATACAGAATTGCGAGAAAATCATTTTTTGTTAAAAGCCCAATATGTGTTGCCTTAGTAAAATCTCGAGTTAGAAATAGAGCTTCTACAAGTAGATAAAGTGTATAACAGCCTGTTGTGAGTAGGATCGTTCTATTTACTATTATAATATGATCTGTGATAAAGTTTATTAATTTAGTAATCCGTGTAACACAAATATGCATGAATGTTACACAAATTTTGTTTGTAACTTTTTTGTTATGAACACAAGTCGGGTCTTTTTGAAGCAAAATCGGGTTACATTTGAACCACAACTGGGTTTTTGAACCAAGATCGGGTTCAAATGAACCAAAATCGAGTTCAGAAACCAGGATCGGGTTATTTGACCCAAGATCGGGTTCAAATGAACCAAGATCGGGTTCAAATGAACCAGGATCGGGTTCAAATGAACCAAAATCGGGTTCATGACCTAGGATCGAGTCATTTGACCCAATATCGGGTTCAAATGAACCAAGATCGGGTTCATTTGAACCAAGATCGGGTTCAAATGAACCAAGATCGGGTTCAATTGAACCAAGATCGGGTTCATTTGAACCAAGATCGGGTTCATTTAACCTATTTTGAGCCTTAATAAAAAAAAATTAAAACCACTAGCCCGCGGCAACGCCCGGGCCCTAACACTAGTAAAGATATTTATAATGCACGTGGGCAACTTCGTCATCAAAATTTGGCGAGTTATACACCTGTACAAGCATTAATGTATGAACTTAAAGACGGTGATTTTGTATACAAATATAAATATGATGATGATGGTTGCATTACTCATCTTTTTTTTGCCCATAATGAATCCATTACTCTAACATGACGATATTCCTCTGTGATCCTCATGAACTGTACTTATAAAACAAATAAGTTTCGGATACCTTTATTAAACATTATTGGAATAACTAGCTTTTATACAACCTTCTATTCATGCTTCATTTTTATGAAGGCTAAAGAAGAAGAAGATTATCAGTGGGCACTGAATAATTTCTCTTGTTTGTTTGGAATACAAAAACCCAGAGTTATTATAACAGATAGAGAGCTTGCACTAATGAATGCACTCAAAGTAGTCTTTTCTAGTTCAGTCCATTTACTATGTGTATGGCACATAAGTAAAAATATTTTGAGGAATTGCAAGCCAAAATTCACAGAAAATGAAGAGAATAATGAGTGGAAGACTTTTCTTAGTAAATGGAATGAAATCGTTAAATCAAAACCAGAAGATGAATATAATATAAATTGGCAAGAATTTCATTCAACCTACATTAACAACCTAGTGTTATCACTTATATAGAACATACTTGGATCCCATGGGAAGAGCAATTTGTAGAGGCATGGACCGATTCATTCCTTCACCTAGGAACGATTGTGACCTCCAGAGTCGAGGGTGCACATGCAACCTTAAAAGCATATTTGCGAACATCAACTGGGGATCTTTACTGTGTTTGTGAGACAATCACTCTAGCAGTCAATAACCAAAAAAAGAGATTGACGTCATGGCTGCTTCCGAACGTATCCGTTTTCTAGCTTTCACCCACAACAATCCATTTTATACAAACGTTAAAGGAATGATTTTGACCTATGCACTTAAAAAGGTCAATAATCAATATCAAAAGGCATATGGAAACACTTTAGAGGAACCATTACCACCATGTACCGGATCCTTGTACTTATATTCTTATTCAATGTCTTGAAAGTAACCAGAACCTAACGATTGATGACTTTTCACGAGCATTGGTGGATTCAAGAGCATATGCCAATGCTACAAATTGAAGAAAGTGAAGATGGACTTGAGCCTCTCTTACAAAACCTACAAAATAGATACCAAATTTGGCCTGAGCATCAACAGGCAGCCGCATGGGAATCATAATTAATGCACCTTTGGTGAATCTGCAAAATCCTCAGGTGGTTCGAACTAGAGGACGTCCTTCTGGTTCTTCTAATCGCAGACAAGACAATTCAACCAGAAGAGACCCTTCTGGATTTGAATCAGTTGAGTGCAAAATTCGACAATGTACGCTTTGTAAACAGCCCGGTCTTTATGCCCGTACCTGTCCTAATTCACAGTAAGTTTTAGTTGGTGTAAAGGAAAAAAAAAGTAAAAATTACTTAATATTTGCTGTTATTATATCTATCTGCATAGTCACATCACGCAAGTCATTTAGTTTTATGTAATCTGTCAATATATGCCTAATCTAAATTGAACAAATGTTCGTTAAGCTGCTATAAAAAATTTTGTGTTAGATCGCTGTTCATACATTGATATTAAGTATTATTATATTTACAAGCTACTAACAGCCACGTGGTCAGATCATATGACATATTTATACTACCTAAAATTACTAAAATTATATGGGGGTATGAATAGCAAAAATGGGGTTTACGAATAGCAATTTCCATTTAGACATTTCGGTATAATTTAGGATTTCGTAATATTTAGACATTTCAGCAGCCTAAATATCAAATGTCAAAATATTTCTACAAGCATAAAACAATTTCGGCTAACAACATTATGCCTGACGAAATTATTTTTGCGATGATGAATGACGTCGTCATGGTTTCATCATGACAAAACCTTGACGATTGACGAAACCCCTGACGATTGATGAAACCTATGACGAATTGACGAACCTATGGCGAATTGACGAAACCTATGACGAATTGACGAAACCTATGACGTATTGACGAAACCTATGACGAATTAACAAAACCTATGACGAATTGACAAAACCTATAACGTATTGACGAAATCTTGACGAAGCCTCTAATGATTGATAAAACATTGGCAACCGATTCAGCCAATAATTAAACAACAAGCTTCTATATAATGATCTTTAGATACACTAAACCTTAAATTGTTTCAAAAAAATGATATTTCATTATAAGGTTTCATTGGCTTTTTTCTTTTTTCTTCTTTCGCACGTTCAAATATATGTCAGAATACCAGTAGTCATTTATATTAGGTTGATCTGAAATACTGGAACAGGGGAGACCGTTCCGAGTATGCCCCGAGTTTGCAGATTATTACACAAATGATTCAATTGATTCGGGATTTTTTTTATATGTGTTACAATACTTTTTTCGGAAGCTCGGGTAGATTATCTCTTCTTTTAACCCAGTAAAGTGCACTAAGAAAACTTGAAGTATTCGTGCCGTACTTTAATAATATCAGTTGAATTCTTCTTAATCCCTCGACCTTCATATTATATTTTACCTGTAGAAGTTATAAGTAATTAACAATCACTACGTTGACAGAATCTTATTGTTAAGCAAGAAAAAAGGTAAAAAAAACTCAAAATAACGATTAAGGATAATAGTATAGAAGAAAAAATTAGTTTTTATATATATTTTTTTATTATATGCATTGCACAAAAATCCTTTAGGGAAATTGAAAGTATTCGAATAATATTAATTAACATTACTGTTTATTAATTTTATTATTATATAGGAGCTTTTAAGATATGATAGAAGGTTATATATTCGATGTGTATTAACGTCATAACGGTCTCTTATTAGAATTATAGTTGTGTAATGTAATTTGGTATAGTGTAAAATATTAGAAATTTGAGTAAATATAGAATTAGACGTAAAATTATAGATAGAATTATACGTGAAATTAAACATACATAGATTATTGAGGTTTTGGTAAATAAATAAAAATAAATACTATTAAATAATAATAATCTCGATTAAATTAATAAATGCATGTTTACTTATCTAACAGTAACATTTAGCGGCATTTATTTTGGATTTTAACTACAAATTTTAATTAAATTTCGTTTTATAAAAATTTACGATTTTATTGGCTAATCAACACGTGATATTTATCACATATGGGCTGATTTGTCTCACTTCGTTTATATCACCTGTTGATTGTAGATTATATATCATATGGGCCACGTGTACACAACTTGTACACATATCTGTTATTTGATATCAGATAACGGATAAACAGATATTACTGTATTACCGCGAAATAACGCGCAGGGGTGAAATTATGAATTTCAGCCTAAATTAAGCTTAATTCGGGCCGAACCTCGAAATAAC